>JAPYYT010000272.1:0-110997 GCA_030522565.1 Ceratosolen corneri
ACGGGGGAGCCGGCGGCGACGGTGGCGGTGGCGGCGGCGGTGGCTAGATGCGGGGGTCGCGGGGGTTGGGTTGGGGGGGCTGGAGAGTTGGCGCACACTAGTCCAATAGACGGCTCGGCCTACTGGGGTAAAAGTCGTTTCAACATGGCCGACGTACGGCACTTCCCTAGATTGTCCCTAGACTGTTCCCTAGATTGGCGCCATAACCGGGCGTTCGAACGTGGCCCGCTCGCTTGATTGTCGGCCGGCGGCTTATTAAAAGTCAAGGAGCGACGTGTTACGGAGCTCCGACTCGCCCGTCTTCGTCCTCAGCACCTCGTGCGACTTGTCGAATTGTCGGGGAGTTTGGGAGTGTGGGCCGATGCGGCTGCTGCGGGCGTTTCCACACTCGAGCCACACCGCATGCTAATTGCGCGCTAATTGGAAACCTGCTGGTCAGGTTGGTAGTTGAGAGTGGTCGTTTGGCTGAAGTTGAGCCGGTTTTCCGATTTTCCACTCGAGCGAGATGGAGTTTGACCGACGGGGAAGCGCGCACCGTACCTTTGGCCGCTATCTATAAGTCGTCCCCTGGCTATCAAGATCTCTTGGATGCCACTCGTCCTTTCAGAGACCAGGAATATCGCCATGGCTGCATTGTAGATAAGAGATTATTATTTGACTGGTATGGGAATTATTGCGTGGACGAATTTAAATTTGGCAAAACTTCTTACGCATACTGGGCCTTTACCTATGCAAGCTTACACGTTTAAGTGAAGCTTTTCTTGTTCTTTATAACTTGTATTACTTTAATTATTATGGCGAACCCATCGTTACATGTGAGCACTTCAATAATATATATACATATATGTCTACTCCCTTGTAAAAATATAGCGAATTTTATGAAATTATTGACAACTGGCATTTTGTTGCAATAATCACTGCGGGATCCGTTATAATCAGTCCGTTTACATCATCGATGAGATTCCATGTAACAAAAATTGTTTAAAAGGCTACGTTTGAACATGATTGTTTGATTCGAACGATTGATAGCGGTTAATCTTAAAATTTTTTTAAAGAAATTCAATAAAGTTGCATATAATGCAATGCATAAATATCTGCTTACGCATATACTTTCGTAGATATAGAATTGTGGGGGTGTGGAGAGGGGGAGGGGAGCTGTCGTCGGTCTATTTCAATATGTAATTTGCAGGAATAATTGACGATAATATGTTTTACTTGAGAGTCGCCAAAACTTGGTAATAGAATGCTAAATAGAATTTCATCAGACACGGTGAAATCAATTTACACGATTGATAATGATCACATAATTAGCTCATTTTTCTAAAAAGTAAACAATATCAACCAATATTCCTCTACCTTTCAACAATAGATTCTTGGGATAAATTGTCTTTATAATCATTAGCCACGCACATGGTAATGAGGCAACTTAATATTGTTAAAAATGCTTTGGAGATTGAAAGTATTAAACTACGCTCACGACAATTTACAAGTACATTTGTGCTATCTAAACATTATTGGCGAATCGTTAATTATAAATGATTAATAAAAGAGTTTGAGGAATCGCGTGAGCTTGGATTGAAACAAAAATCTCAAATGAAAACTGTGCGGCACAAGACAATAATCTTATTTCCAACCCACTGAATAATTGCACATATTAAGCCTTTTTCATGCTGCTAATAAAAATATATTAATCAAATATAAATGCTCAACGTAATCATTATATGAAATATAATCATTGCGAAAGATTAAATTACGTGGAGCCCATGCCTGTGGGCCCATTTCAAATAGAACGTCGAATCACCAAGATTATGTAATGCATAGTAAATGTTCCAATAACTTGATAACGGTGTATCGTACGCTATTATTTGGTCGCACGAGGACGTTATTATGATAAATTATTATGATAAAAGAAAAAAAAGAAAAGAAAGCAGGTAGAGATTTAGGCAATGAAAAATCCGATATTCGTGATTAATTAGATACGATTGACTAAATCCGTCGAGTAGTAGTTTCGAAATGCGTGTGAAATTATACTTTATAAGCATTTATTTTACTTGGATGAAATGATACGTATAATTTAGTTTACTAATATCGATTGAGCCACTAAAGTCACTTGGCGCATTACCGAATTACCGAAGCTTTGAAAAATAAGTGATGGGCGACGTTCTAATACGAGATTATTAAATGCCGCGCTGATATTAATTGTCATGAAAAGTGGGAAACTAAGGGCCGCCTATTTATGGAAATATGTAGGAGGCATTGCAACGGCACATTTGCCAAGCGTAAGTGCAAATTAGTCAACTTCCCATGGAGAAATTCGGTTTAGAGTTAAGTGAAGGACGAGGCAGCAGTCAACGAGCCATCGACAGGATATGCCGATCGGTTGATAAAGTTGAAGATCAAGCAGACAAGGAAAGGCCGAATCGAGAAGCCGGAAGCTTTAGTTAGTTTTATTGCTAGAATTGATTATTTTAATTGGATTTATGTATTAGAGGCGTCAAATGATGCAAATAAAAGTTACGTTTCATTAAACCGCCGGGGCAGGTCCTTTTAATTGTTAGCAAACGATGTTTATTTCTGTTCTTTGAGCGAGTTTCCTATTATTCATCTATGCGCTCTTACAAGCAAGTTGAGCAATTTCATACTACGATGACTTGACTTACCTGACAACTAAAGTCTTTATTTCTTGCTGGCTCGGCCGTATACTTTGGCATTTTTCTTAAAATACTCATTCGAAGAAGTACAATGCACTGGTCGAACATTAAAAATAAATCGTTAAAATTAGGCGAAAAAGTGTTTGTAAAGTGGCGTGTAAAACAATATTGCTGGAGATTACTTTCACTTGGAGAGAATGTAATTGAATTGTTTTTCATATGAAAGAAAGTAAATGATGCTGTGTACAGTCAAATGTGATTTATAGTAAATGCGCGTGGAAAACTCGTGCGAGAAAGTGAAAATTCAATGGAATAACATCGAGTGCGTATCCTGGCGTGAATATGCACGGAAAGGAGTGGATAAAAAAAAACAAAGATAAAGTTATGTAAAATAATTTATGTATGTATATATAACTATGTATATATATATTACATTAGACAGGTTCACTGAAATTCAGTAAAATTATTTAGGATTACAATTTTTCATACTTGTACTTATTTGTGTCGTACATGTCATTGTTTTTTAGTTGAAGTTAAGGAGACGCAAATACGCACATGTATAATTTAACTTTTTTAAACCATTTTTTATAATTTTCTTCTAGTTCAACAACTTTTAATCATTTCCTTAATACTGCAGCACATGGATAATTTCTCTCTCAAAATACATACAGATAGAGTTTTGTTGGGATCGAGTCGAATAATTTAATTAGAACTACACATACCGACAATAATCATAGTTTACTCTCGTCTAGGCTCTGCGTCGTGATTACAAGAGAGAAAAATTTGAGTGCCGAAAGCCATTTACGCGTGCAATACAAGCAAATACGATGTATAGCAATAAATCCCATTTCTTTTCTTTTCTTTTCATTTCTTTTCATTTCATTGCTTTTCTTTTCTTTTTTTCCCCCTTTTTTTTTCAATTTTAATAAATATTTAGTATTCAACTTAGAGGCAGGCCTGTGCCTGGTCTTTGTTCTCATATTATTTCGATGCTTGAAGCACCAAAAACATTTTTAATAAAAACTCGTTCTAATGGACGAGCACTTAGAACAAAGGAACCCGAGAAAGCATCACAAAGAATTACAACGAGTAGCTCATTTTTGTCAATTATACACAATACTCTGCGCATGACCATTGTCACAATTCATAAATAGCTTAAAGCAATAATTTATGATAATAATACAAGGGGAAACAATTATGTATAATTATACAAAAATATAATGGCCGTGTGCAATTAGCTTGCGCATTATACACAGAGCAGGAGAACTCAATTTTATACAATTTGTTATAACAATATAAAATCACGCACGATTCATTTACAATTTAATTGTTATGATTTCTCAGGCTTCTATTACGCGCTCTTTGAAACAAGAGTCGCGCCACACATTCTTTTTCTGTTAGTCGACACCGATTATTTATTCGCTCTAAATTTCTTTCTTTTATTTTTCTCTGCTTTTTTTTTTTAATTAATTAATTAACTCATGCCTGTAAATTTATAATAATCAATCTAAAATATCTTAGGAGATTTGAGGGAGCTCAAAATTAACATTCAAGTTTGCCGAATGGGCGAGTTTAACGATGGTTGAAAGCTTCACTGCAACGCGCGCAGCTTCGTCGAGATCGTCGACGGGCACGATTTTCAGTCCGGCATTGGCGATCAGAGCTTTGGCTTCGTCGACGTTGGTTCCCTGCAATAGTGGCCAATGTTATTCTCACTTATCATTCGTCAGCATTCCTCGAATATCATAATCTCAGTTCCCACTTTATACCTAGCGAATCAATTACTTTCGTTGACAATTCACAATGAGCCCGAGGGCACAATAATGTAAGCTGGATTTACGAAAAACAAGAATTACAAAAGAAACACAAACAATTCTACAATTAGAATTATACAAAGCAACGATAGGCCATAATGCTTACACTAATATGCTACGCTAATAAAGCTCTTATCTTTAATTTATATTTATGCAGTTTACGGCAAGTTACATTGACATCTCTCAAAAAACTGACAACCCGAAATGCCCCGAAGAACACCAAAATTACCACTTGTCGTAAAAAATCTCCTCAACAATGCTCTAAACTACTACTAACGACGTCATGCAAATTCAATATTTACCTGTAATCTAACAACAACAGGTATTTTGAGGTCAAGCTCCTTCGTTGCAGCAATAATACCTTCGGCAATAACGTCGCACCTCATGATACCTCCAAAAATATTAACTAAAAGTGCATAAACCTGAAAGAATTGAAATTCTTTATTAAAGTAATATTGTAATGACCGTAGTGGCGATTTACAAATTTTTAATTATTAGCGCCCTTATAAACACCAGAGCTCATAAGAGCTTTAAGAACAATGAATAATCTAGAGGTCTTGGATAGATGTATTAAATAATATTAAATATAACTCGATACAAGACACAATAATATTTTCATCATCTATCCATTACACTAGACATTTGCATGATTTATGCTAATTAGTGGTCCCATTTTGTAGCCAAGAAGAATTAATTGACCGAATGTGATTTGTAGTAACTTTTATCAACTAGTAGCAGCAAAATTTTTAATTATAAAAAAATCTGCACCCCTGTAGCTTACTTGGACATTTAGCTTCGATGTGTCGTTCTCAATTTTTTTCTCGATTGACAGTTTTGAAATAAATAGCCTCAATCATTATAGAAATACTCAATCATAATAAATAGTCAAATAAATTAGATATTATCTACTAGCTATCGTATTCATTAAATAGTTTTTCAAAACAGTATTGGTCATATTTTTTAGAAATATCATTATTTATATTCACTTTAAAATAAATCAGAATCAGAAGCTGACTTGAGCTTGCTGTTTTATAAAAGAAGCCTTAAAACTTATTTTCCTTTGATTATTCATTAAAACAATCAATTTTTCTATTCCACGCCAACGAATAACTTATCATGGTAATGCAACGTTATGTACAGTTGCGTATAATAAAAACATTTGTCCTTTTAACAAATCAAAACATTATTTGAATAGAGACACACGTTGACTTGCGTTAGTATGACACATAAATAATATATACAGTAAGAACAAAGTGCAGATTTTTTTTTTTCTTCAATGTACCACTAAAGGTCTTTAAGCAAATTATGTCGCTAAGAGCACTGCTCGCTATAATAACAGAAAATCTTTTGACAAATGCATAAAATCAAAATGCCACCAATTCCTTGTACTCATAACCAATAAGCTAAACTAATGCTTGGAAAGTGATGGATGAAACATATAACTCGCTCATTGAATAATCAGGAAATAATGGATTATGGATTTTCGATTTACAGCCCCTCGGCTAACAATAAATTGCCAAAGGAGTCACATTCGATGCTAATGATTTGAAAACTACGCGTAAATTACTTTAGGGTCAGAAGTAATAATCTTAAAGGCCTCTTTAACAGCGGATGCGGTGGCGCCTCCGCCAACATCCAGGAAGTTGGCGGGCTCGCCACCGTGCAACTTGATGATGTCCATGGTGGCCATGGCCAGACCTGCTCCATTAACCATACAGCCAATGTTCCCGTCCAAGGCAATGTAATTGAGCTCGAACTTCGCGGCCTCGACTTCTTTCGGATCTTCTTGGGTCCAGTCGCGCAGCGAGAATAGCTTCTGTTGCCTGAACTCGGCGTTGTCGTCAAACCTACACTTGCAATCTAGCGCGAAGTCTGTAAGAAAAGCAATTGCATTCAATTGTTGGCGCATTTTATTCCTTACGCTTAATGTATAATCTAGTGTTTTTTTTGTACAGATATTTCTTTATTTTCCTCTCCCTTGCCTCTAGCAAGTACGTCTGTGAAATAATCGGTGATTTGCAATTTCACGACGTTCCATTGGAATTACGCTTTTCATCAATCACTGCTTAGCGATTGCACCAGCAGTCAAAAGGAGCAAATTACAGTTGGAAAAATTGGAAAAATGAATACAGTTGGAACATCAATGTCTGCGCGCGACAAAACATCTCGATAATTCATTAATAGTGTGGCCGATGATATTCTTTTGTAAATATTTAACAAGCCAATTTCAGGAGCTTGGTATTATTGTTCAAAATAATGGAATACAAGATAAAGTCACATTAAGTCAGAGGATTATAATGTAGGTGAATGGTAAGGCAATTAATTAGCCAATCGCCATTAACGAGAACGAATATTTTCATCTTAAATGCAAGCAGTAGATAAATAAATGAGCCTACATTTCCCATTAATATCCTCAGCCAATGGATTGACCTCGAGCAGAAGGGCGTCTTTCTTGATGAATAGACCGTACAAGTTAATAATCATCTGAGAAATGTAGTCCTTGACATTGCAGAGTCCTAGTTTGGCGACAATCCTGTCGGCCTGTTCCTTCGTGATGCCGACGTTGATGTCGACGGGCTCGTACATGATGGCCTGGGGATTGGTCGCGGCCACTTCCTCGATGTTGACGCCACCCTGGTTCGAGGCGATGATGACGGGGCCGCCGAAAGCGCGCTCCATCATCACCGCAAGGTAATATTCCTTTCGTGGGAACATCCGTTGCGTAACCATCACCGCGTTGCATATCCTGCCGGCCTCGCCAGTTTGCTTCGTCACCAAGAGGTTGCCCAGCATCTGACTTGCCAACTGCTTTGCTTCTTCGGGCCTGGGCATTGGTATAATAATTATTTAGTTTGGTTGATAATGATAATAATGGCGATTGGGCCTAGGACATTTTCGAAATTGGCAATTACACTTTGAATCACATAAAACTATCATCGCATCATAATTTTATCTATTAAACTATTTTCCTGTCTGGGTATTTCAAGTGCATTCGCGCCTGCTTTTAAATCAATAACTGAAATAGATTTTGCACGCAAGACCAAAGTGAAAGTGTCGCTTTAATGGCTTCTGCTTAAGCTCGTATTGTTTGGTAATGTTTAAAAATACTTTCAATATATAAATCCGTCCAGATGTTTACATTTGAAACAAAAAATAATCTTATCGTTTTTCGCAAGTATTTTTACTCATCACTTGCGTAACTGATAAATTCACGATATTCAAAGCACACTTTACAATTGTCGATTAAGGAGTACTTTAAATATTTCATTCGCTTCTCATAGTAGTTTAATCGTTAATTACAATGGTGTAATTGGAAATTGACATTTTAAGGAACTCCTCGATTATCGAAACAAAGGAGTTTTTATGCTTGATGCCAGACTTTTTTACCATTACCTAATATAGCATAAAAATAACCATCAATTGCTTTATATTAAAATAACTGTTGCATTAACGGTAAGAATCATGCCATTTCTTGGTGAAGAAGGATGCATCGTATCGTAACATAGTATCATATCATTATGTTTCAACTCAACGAGTAACGAGACAATTTGTCAATAGTTTTCACTCGAGGAGCTTGAACTTGAATTGTCTCATTTATCTAAAGCGCTAAAGAGAATGGTAGTGGCGAAGCTCGAGGCACGTACGTTTCGCACATCTTAACACCACCAACACTGCTGCCCTTGAAATGCCCTTTGCCACGACCACCAGCCAAGACTTGTGCCTTTAACACAATATCCTTGGTTTTCAAGTCTGAGGCAAGCTTGGCAGCCTCATCCGGTGTCTTGGCGACGCCAAATTTGGGAGTAGGAATTCCTGCTTCATTGAGGATACTATAGCTAATGTGTTCATGAACATTGAGATTCCTGGTCGGCTGCTTGTTGAGGTTACTCGTGCAAGCCAAGATCTAAACAACAGAGGAAAAAACAATTAGCATGCTTATCATTTTAAGCGATAGTGCGGATGCTCGGGGAGGCTGGGCGTCATAATATCATATTTGCCCGAATGATAAAAATAAAGCCAATGGCATCGAACCAAGTGGCATTGACCTACACTTGTCAATCGACCAAGAAGCATCACGCGGGCTTCCCAAGACTGCTTACACTGACAGAAAATGACATTCAAGACTTGGATCACGTGTTACAAAACTTTTCAACGACTCGCCATTCCCAGGCTTATTTCTTTTTAGGCCGTTTATTGGCAAATTAATATTTCGGTCTCTTCATCATAAATAACTGCTCTTTACGATGCTCAATAAAACAATGTCCCTCGCGTTAATTTAATGACCACCTTTACGACGCGAACATTTATTATTGTTACGTAAAAGAGAAGGAAGCGTAGTGCAAGTATTTTGTGCTTTTCGCGCTAATGGATTATTATTATTATCACAAGTAAAGTACAAATTGTAATTGTAAACGTTATAAGTAAATTAAATTCTTGTCTAAAAATTCGAGCGATGCTGATTTTTGGGGCTCGATGTATAATGTTCGGCTTAACGTTAAATATCTCGTCAAATAATAATGTTATAAGTGACAAAAGAATTTGAAGTTATAATATTATTGAATGTACGTCGCGCGTGTCATTTAATCGATATTGCATTGGTCCTTTCGTTTTGCGCGCATAAAGGTGAAAGAAAATTTGTCAGGCATCAAAATTTGCGACACGTTATACAATAATTAATGAATTATTTCAATAATTAATGAATTATTACCGATACGCCATTCCGACAATATAAACAGACCTTTAAAAGCACTACCAATGCACAATTTATAAATTCAATTACCAGGCCAGCCCACTTTCGCTAACCTACTTTTGCAAATATCCTATTACCGAGCACTGACAGATCGATACAATAAAATTGCAATTAACAAAGGACTTCTCGATGACTATGCAGAGGCAATTTCGATAAATTGACCGATTCAACAATGTATTTAATTCGAACAATTTCGTCGATCGATTATATTACTTCAAATTGCCACTCATCAGTCAAATTCTCGTCCCCGAATTACAATAAAAAGCAATAAGGGAACTCCTTGCCACATGATTAAATAGCTTTAGTTATTATCGTTCTTTCATTCGCATCAAAAAAAATGGTAGCATTTAGTCATGAAATTAAAAAAAAAAAGTGTTTTAAAAGCGAACAATTGGAACGTAAATGTGTACACTATATTCCAACGTTCCATCTCGTCGTCGGCTGCTTCTTTATCTATCTCTCTCTATCTATCTATCTATCTCTATCTGTCTATCTCTATCTATCTATCTATCTCACTCTGCCTCTCTGCCTCTTTATCAGTCACTTTCTTCAATTGTCCGTCAAGTGCGAGAAGCATGCTTTGTTAATTTTTCATAGTTTAACACACGTTAAGCTCCAATTCCCTTGCAGTCATGCAAAACGTAACGACCCATACAATATTTAATTCTCACGTCCGCTCTTCTCATCTCAATCCAATGGAATATTCAAATGGTTACAATTTCTTTTCGCTTCCTGGCAAAACCCATAAAGCACATTGTAGTCAACTTCTCGTTCTCGCGCGCGCACACGCGCTCGCACACGCACACACACACACACATCCACTCCGCGCACCCCACCCACCCACCCTCATTGTCAATGTGGGCACGAAGTGCGAAATCCTTGGGACTGCGGCGCGCGTGACCCTGGCACCCAATTTAGCAGACTACGCGCGCGCAAGGCAGCCTTGCACACACGCACACGCGCCCGATGCCACATGCACGAGCGAGAGGCTGAGGGAGGAAGAGAGAGACGGAACGTAATTCCTAGGCGATGCGCGCACTTTTTTCGAAGAGACTATTGGGGACACTAGGCCGAGGTCGATTGTCCGGGAGTCGAGGGCCCGTGCCGCGGGCAACATCCGCTGGGACGTACCTTGGGGGCGTTCAAGCGGCTGAGAGACTCGGCGATGTTGATCGTCCGCGACAACATGGTGGCCATCTTAGCGAAGCGTTGACAGTGAGCAAGCACTGGGCGAGGAGCTGGCTATTTGGCTTCTTTTGCCTTCGTTCCGACTCCCTGCTGTTGCTGACGACTCTGCCAGCCAAGCCGTCTCTCTCTCTCTCTCTCTCTCTCACTCTCACTCTCTCTCTCGCACTCTACCGCCCCCTCGCGCTCTGTCGCTCTGTCGCACGCCCTCTCTCGCTCGCTTCCTCGCTCGGTCTCTCTCTCTCTCTCTCGGCGTGCTGCGCGCAGTGTGCCAGCGGTGGTCAGGTGACGGTAAGCTACGCCGTTACCTCTCCCGTCACAAAATTCGAACCCCAAATTATCGTAATTCTTCGAGACTTTTGTCCCCTTCCTCGATTTTTGTCCACGAGCAATTAGAAGGATAAATATTCTCCTGCACTCGAGATGCAATTACACGGCCCCCGCTCCCCTACATCGCCACGCTCATTCTCTCCAGTCCCTTTATAAAATAAACTCTCTCGTAAAAAGCTCTTTTAATTATGCGCAAATTACAATTACAATTGCGATGCCATTCCAAGGATACGCTGACTTTACTAATTACGCCCAATGAGATCCTTTGATATGAGATCACTTCCTACATTGTCATAACCACGTTTTTAAAGCAATTTCAATATTTATCTTGATTCGGTCGATTTTCATTAAACTTTCAATGTATTCCTTGTTACTCGCGCGCGCGCGCGATAAATTATAAATAATACGCGTCAAATGCATCGAAACTTTCGTTCATTTGGATAAAGGGATGAATAAAAATTTTTACCGAATGAAATTTCAAATACCTTCCTTTAACTAATGCGACGCATTTTTTAATTCTAATCTTCACAAAATTTGCGCACAATTTATCATCCAAGCAAAATAACAGCCGACAATCTCTATATTATCGTTGGTCAATTTCATTTTCAACCACATTAAATCAATCTGTGCATTAATAATCAATAAAATTCGTTCAAATTTTTAATAATCTACCAATTGTTTTTTTTCATCTAACGTAAACAATTGTTTAATAAAGAATAATTCCGTCTCATAGTTTGGTTTGTTAATTTCAATTGTCAAACTTGTAGATTAGTGTCACTAATATATGATTTATTTTACGGCTAAAGTGTTTTAAAGTTTAATAAGGAGTAATTATAAAATTATAGTAGTAAAATTTGTTATGACTTTTTCGTGGAGACCAATTGCCGAGTCAAATTATTAAATGAAATTTTTATGCGCAACATTAAAGCCAAGCCGTGTTATGTTAATTTGCATAAATACCAATTCGTTAATCTTTACTTCTGCTTGATAAAAAATTCTAAATAAATAAAATTTGTAATAAATTCTGTGTAATTATTCATAATATTGCAAGTTTATGAAATGAAAAAGATTTATAAACAAAAATTAACATTCCCTTGAGCGAAAGTGAAGTCCTATTTCTTCATTCTTTACGAAACAAAGGAAATTTATAAAAATGTACCACCTCAGTACATGACACATTTATATCAGCGTAATACTTTTTAGTAAATAATGATTCATATGTTTTTCTCCGCCTGCTAATAAACTAGCGAAATTTCGATAAATTCAATTAAATTTTATATTTTGTTTTCAAATTTAAGTGATCGCATTAACAAATATTTGCAAACATAATTATTTAGGAACGTCTATAGGCATAAATATTTTAAGGATCTGTTTATTGTTTTACACTTTTCCCAACGTGGCAAGACAAAAATGTTACAATGCACACACGCACACCCACACCCTCATTATTAATTAATCTTCCATTGTTACCATTTTTCTTTTTCCTAAAATGAGTTTTACATTCAAACGATTACCTTCAATAATCAACTCAATTTCAATTAATTTGCCACTACTCCCTTTACTTTCATTTCTCTAAAATATAAAGCATCAATAAACTAATCAACAACAGAGCTTTCGAGCGATTATTTCATCAAATGCGTGTCACCTTTAAAACTGCATCACGTACGTGTAAAAATGCATATAGAATGCATACAGATTTATTGCAAATCGTTAGGATTTTAATAAAACAACGTCATTAATTTAAATCGTCCATTCACAGATAATATGGCGCTATCTAACAATTTCGTAAATAACCCCTCGGCTATGCCACTACTTGTGTTTATGCGTGAGCATTATCACTTCTTCAATTAGTACTTTGATATAAAAAGACAAGGAAAAACTTTGGTCGAAGATTTATCGAACGCAAATTCATCATATTCTGTATTTATTTTAGTAAAATGTATGACTGGGTGACCTACCACCACACTACAAAAACATTAGAGCAATATTAGGAATTTACATAGAAGCCCTAATTAACGATAATTGCACAATCACTTGCATATTGGAATGCCGTGAGTAGCTGCAAGTTGTTGTCAACCTTAAATGATCGAACTCAAACAATCAACTCTATACTAGTCGACATGCCAAAGTGCCAACTTAATTATGGCACTTGATAAATCCCGATGAAAGATATTTCCCAGGAAGACAGGGTACGGACGGGGCTCACCAGGAGTCGAGGGCTCCAAGTTTCCTGCACCCCGATTCAACCCCGTTGACCGTCACTTACAGCTTCTGTCACCCTCGTCTCCTTTTAATGCGCGCGCGCGCGCTTTTGCAGATCAGCCCTATCCTGACCTCGTGCACCAGATGCCAAGACGGAAGCCAACACGCGCCACGATGACATGACAGAGGACGAGGCTCCTCGGCGAGCGAATGTCACACTGCGATCGGCAATGTCGAGTAGCTGTTTTCTGGACCTTCTGTCACTCTTTATCTTTAATTCGACACTTTGCGTGCGAGGCAACGCGTACAGCATAGGATGGACGGTCATGCCTATCTCGGGATCTTACGGCTCCGATTGGGTCTAAGATAGGAAAGGGGATGTCGCGCTATTCAGCAGCCACTCTTCCTTTCTCTGGGACTGACGTTCAAGGTCACTTGGGCGTCGCGTTTTTTTAATGGCTCGCGCGTTATTTTCAATTTTTGATTTTATTATTATGGGGATTAGGCCTAAAGGGAGTCGGCTAGTTGCCTCGGATTTAATTTGTTGCAAATAGCGCCATTGATCATTGCGGAAAGGATTTCGATCGAAAATTCCAAGCTATTTTTATAAACAAAGATTCTTCCGCCAGTTGTGATGTAAATACAATAATAATGGCCGATCCTTAAATAATTTATACCTTGTTCCACCATAAAAGCAACAGCGTTTACTTAACTATTGTGGTGGTTGCTCGTCTTCGCCCTGAATTCAAGGTCAATCTTTAGATTTTTATCCGATCAATAAGTATCCAAGACCGATGCCAACGCCTCCGCTGTTAACGACAGGTCGTCGTAGTAAATTATTTTTAACTTTAAGTCCAATGTTATAAACTACCTTCGTTAAAGTTGCACCTCTCATTCAATTACGACCATTTAAAATGACACGTACAGTAGTTATTTGATAATCTCCTGTCGTTCGAGCGTTGATTAATCCTTAGCTTTTTATTCCTTAATGGTAGTATCCTTAATCGTAGGTATATAACATTTGAAATACTTGAATGGGTCGATTGTCGTCAATAAGTGATACCTAGAGATGTATTTATAAGACTACTATTCGTATTGGAATCTTTAAATGTAAATCAATTGATTTATCTGCAATGCGCTCCTCTCCTAATGCGTGCAAGAAAATTCGAGAATTTCTTAGCGATTAATTATGCGATAAAACTTACTTCGTTTCATTTTATTGGAACAGTGTTCTTGTGCTATGGTTACTTTATTATTGGGTTGAACATCTTTATAATATGGTAGAGCGTGACCAGATTCATCCATCGAACATCCAGCCAATATTGCCACTCCGGTGAATGAGCTTCTCTATCTTGAATTGAAAAACTTTTACCAATGGAATATTACATTTCTATTTAATATACACTTGCAATCTAAATTATGAATGACATTCGAATTATTAATGTGTCAAATGAATTTTGAATAAAGTACGGTAAAGTTTTGCTAAAAATGCGAAACAGTGTACGAGAAACTGGAACACGATTCTCTATTTTTAACTTATTAAGAATAAAGAATAAATTACTTTAAATCTTAATTATACGAGTGCCGAATGAAGATGGTAATTACAAGCGATAAAAGCCATCAGATTTAATTTGGCTTAATTAAGAGAAGATAACATTTGCACTTTTTTGAGGAAGCGAGTCAATTTCTAGACCATTAGTCCTTAAATATCTTTTTTTTCTTTTAATGAGCATTGAAACATTCCATTTGAACTTTTCCATTCAACGGATGATTGGAGAGATGCGCTACTTACACAGATGTTTTGTTTTATTAAGAGGATTAATTTTAAGGAGATGGAATATTTTCTAAATAAAATTATTACATGGTGTTAGTCATGTTCGTGGTTTTAGTAATCTGGCAGAATATATTATTTAAAAACAGACCATAATTAATATGTAACTTGTAAGCTTATTATTTAACTAAAACAGCTTGATTATTAAATTAAATGAAATAAAATTATGATTAAAAGTAAGTAAAATTAATTCGGACAAATGTTTAAAAATACGTTCGTGAATCCATACTGTCTAAAGTAAATGGTTGGAAAAAAGGTTTTACAAGAAAAATTATATTTCTAGATGAAAGTTAATTTCTTTTCAGCAAAACAATGCGTTAACGACGTTTGCGTCCACCTAAATAAATGTTTGAATGCACTTTTAAATTCAATATAACAATGCAATGTCTATAATGGAAGGAAGAGGGCACATAAAAAAGTATTTAAGTGTAAAGGTATAACCAGTCGATCTCTTTATTGTTAATGAGATTATTAAAGGAAATCTGAATAATTATTGTAAATAAACGTTATCGTACTTTTTTTCACAATTGCGAAAAAGTATCTAATATCAAATGCATGTTAGCTATGTATTAATGACAGAATTGCATCCGCCTGTCATTGATATTGATAATGACTACAGCGAACTTTACGAAACATACATTCGCGATAAAATATTTTTAAACAGACTAAAGATACATTGTATTCAAGAAGAAAATACATAAATAGAACACTCTCAAGGCTCGAAATATCAATAGGTATAAAAATACATAATATATAGGAATATTTACACAAGATAATCAATGGATTTTAAATAAAAAATCTTAAAAGCTTCAAACAGCAACATTGTCAATATAAATGGTAAAACTACTACTAAAGTAAATAAACTCGAACTATGCAACTAGGGCGTATATAAATAAAATAACTAAAATTGTGGACAGTGTAAGAACTTTATATAATACACAAGTCATGTTATTAATAATAAACATATGGAAACAGTTAAACTTTATTTTCGCCAATTCCAATTAGATTTTATAAATTATCTTCTATTTTACGGGAATAATGTAAAACTTTTAACATAAGCACTGTAATTTATAAATTCCCAGGGCGAAAATAATGTGCAATAAGTGCGCGTAAGAAAATGTCGAACGAATTATTACTTCTTTATTTATTGAAAAATGACGCGTACGATATATTAGGTGTTGTACTATTTTGTGGATCGGTAATGATCGTAAATGTGTAAATTACACGTTTTTGTACATTTTTAATTTGAGAATAAAATTTTTTATATTTGCCTTGCCTACGATAATCAACTGTTAGCTTCGTGTATATATATAATTAGTCGTATTCGTGTACTCTCTCTCTCTCTCTTGAAAAAATGGGCCTCCACGTAAGAACTTGTGATTCAATCCTTTTTTTTCTTTCTTTTTTTTCCCGCCTACTATACCTATGTAAATAATATAAGCGATAATATTTACGAAGTGACTCGTTTACGTAGATAAAAAATACAATAATCTTCGAGAAATAACAATTTTAATTCATTGGCTTACCAATAAGAATATTAAATTTAGAATAACACTGGTTGAAATGAAGAAAAAAGAAACACATCTTTTCAAACGAGGCTATCGAGGATATTAAGAAGAAAATAATAAATATCGATCAGTTTGAAGTTTTGAAATCACAAGATTCTCATGGCATTTTTTATTAGAAATAAAACACATTAGAAATAAAGCTTAATATCGTATGAAACACATATTGCACGTCTGTGTTTCATGCTTGCATCCCTTATTTAATTTTACGGGGACAGAAATTAATTTATTGCTTGATTTTATGAAAAATGATTAATAAAAATTAATCCCAATCAAAAGAGATATTCATGAGGAATATAGGAAGATAATATTATTTTATATAATATAAGATAATATAATAATATTATAAATAAAGATAATAATATCTTTCGATTAAAAAAGTGCTCGTGTAAATAATTAAGCGATACGTATACAATAAACACATTTGTCAGTGATAGGTAACGGCTGCATAATTTTATAATTATAATTATAATGATAAATTAAATGACGCACAGTTGAAGTCCAATTAACGTTATCGTCTTCGATTAAATTATAAATTGCGATTTTAGCTCCGCTATATCTTCGATGATTTTTACTACAAATGTTACATTTTGTATAATTAAAAAAGAAAAAAAAATGGATTTAAAATCAATATAAACTGAAATTCACGTTTTATTTAAGAAGCTAATGAATTTGCTATTTTTAGGGATATTAGCAAGCCATAATTACCCACGACTACTACCGTAATAACAAAAAGAAATGTCATCGTACGTTATGCATGTTATAAATAATGAATCTTTAGAGAAGGAAGGGGCCTACCTAGCTCCTCTTGTCAATTGCTATTGAAATTATGCCGAATTTACCGTAAAAAAAAACAGCATAACCTACTCGGGGGATTTCCTTGTCTTAATAATTCTTCTTTGATTCGTCAGAATATTTTAATCGTTATCTATCGCGTCTCTTCGATCTATCGGATTTCTTTCTTACCTATTCCTTTCGCGCCAGTTTACAATTATACAATATTGTTAATATTATTCAGTTTACGGGACACTGATAAAATTCATTGGTAAAGCAAAAAATGCACAACCATACGTGAAAAACAAATTTTTTTCAATCATCCCAGCTTTTAAAAACGTCCATGTAAATTTCTTCCATGTGGTCATACTTTTCAATATGCGCATGCTCTACTATTAAAAAACTATTATTACGACCGACTTTAATAGCAGTTTAAATTTCGTTTTTGCTCATTATTAAAACTACAAATTCATTCGAAAATTAGCTTTGCTTACCAAACTAATCCGCGCTTACTACTTAATAATAGCTTCCACACCCACACACACGTAATTATACTGCAAGTAGTTATTCTATTGATAAAATAATTTAGCATGAGAATAGAATATGCAAATTTTCGTGTCGTAAAAACTCAACTCAATTGCAAATATAAATAAGAGAACAAAGACCAAAATGGTTATTCTAAAGAGTGAATGTATTTCATATTTTACAGCAACATTTGTACATCTAAAACATCTAAATCTATTGCAATTAGAAGTTGGTATAATAAAATAAATGAATGCACTCTTTACCAGAAACTCGCACTTACTTACGAAAGAATCATTAAGTGTTTTCTATCGTTACAAAACAATTGCGATAAAACTCGAGATCAAAAGGTTTTAACAACATCGCAACTCATTCGCATCTCAGGTCGACCGTCAGGGTCGCCCGGTAGAAGGTGTGCATACAACATCAGCACACTCGCAATGTAAATTCAGCTCTACTCTTTATCCCCATCGTCACCGATCCCGCACGATCTATATTAGTCGTAATTATATTTTCTTGAGAAATGCAAAGTTCGAAATTGATATTGGCGCGTGAAAATTATGGGCATATAATGGCCAGCTCGACGCAACTCTTCATTTCTAGCTCTTAACGTGCATTTATTGTTTCATCGAATATTATTTTCAATTCGAAACATCGTTCAAATACATTAGTTCAAAGAGTTTACAAAAGTATTTTTACTCAATATTCGTCTCGACATTTAATCTGAGAATGATTGGAAATACATTATTTGTAAATCGAGCGAAGTGAAAATCCCAATTGGTGCAACGCTGTCGCTAAAGAATGAAAAGCAAAAGGTGATGTCAATAAAACTTTACTGCCAATCGTTTATCATTTTTTTCATTATTAATTTTATTATCTGACATGAGTCTTGGCATAAGAGTCTCGCACACTTCCTCGGGAATTATGGCAATGTACCGAACTTCGGTGTTGAAAAACCGGTAGAGCTCAAGAAGATAGGCCCTTTAGATTTTTATGTACGCTCGGAAGATTTCACGTTAATTTATTTAAGCCGCAAGTATTTGTCCATTAGTATTTTAAAGCGTCGAGTTCCTTTCTCTAAATGACGCACTTTATTGATGTGCACCCACATGGCTTCGAAGCACTCTTAAAACGAAGTCTGCCAATGAATATTATGCGAATATTAAAAAAATACTTATCTATCCTTATAAAATCTAAGCTTATTGTATATTAGTTTTTTCAAGTGTAGTGATTATTAAAATATCTCGTTTTAATGGGCTTATTTTAATGTAACTACTCGTAACTAAGTTAAGGGTTCAAAAAAAATTTTAAACTCATTATTAATCAAGTCAAGAAAATTTACTTAATTCTTATGACCAATGTATGTTGAAGTTCGACGTTACGTACCGATTAATGCATTCATAAAGTTCATAGAATTTAATGGATTTCATTCGTCTCCGATAAAATTTTGTTTCTAATAGACAGCACTATGCTTTTTTCAAATCAACAGGCTAAAAATCTATAGATCAAATCTATTAAAAACAAACAAATACAAATCAATAAGACTTGACGCAAAATAAACGCATATTAAATATTACACCTATTTTGCATAAGCAACAAGGTTTATTATGTGTTAAGTATATTGATAATCATAATAGTATATATTTTTTTTTCATATAAGTACTTATATATATATATATGATATATATACATATATATATATATATACATATACATATATATATGACGATGGTATTTATATACAGAATGTATTCGAATTATATTCGAAAAAGTATCTATATTACAAAAAGAAATTAGGAACTAAATTTGTAAACTTAAAAATATCATTTAATAGTTAAAATTGGGTTTTCATACTTGAGAATATGAAGTAATAAATCGTTAAAATAATTACAAATTCTAAAATAAAACCTATTATTTTTAATGTTTTATTGTTTTCTTTTCTTTTTTTTTTTTTTTTTGTTTTCAATTTTTCCAATTTTTCACTAGGGTACGCCATGTGTATGCTTATTATTACGATACTTTATTTTTTCTCAATGTATAAAATTTCTTTTAACCACATGAAGCCTATACAAAAAGAAAAAGGATAAATTTATCTACCAATTATATAATAAAAAATATAAATCGCAATTGTAAAAATGGCATTGGTAGATGTGATATACAAGTTAGTAATCAGTTACACTTTTATCGGTATTTAAATCTAAAAGCTTCGTTCTTTACTATCGATGTGTTTACATGTTAGTTTAACTTACAGAATCATTATGTATAATAATGTTTTGCATACTCGAGATATTTACACTCGAGCACGAAATTGAAATGGCAGCTTACATCGTATTATTTTTAGGATTCTTCTAGATTGCTTCGTTTTCGCTAGTCCCTTAATTCTGTTTTGTATGCGTATAAATACACTAATGCGTGAAGAAATATGAGAAATGGATGTAGTGTTTGAAGAGTAATAACGAACGTAATATGCATAGTTTATTATTATTTTACTTGGGTCAGAAAGTTATATTTGAAAAAAAAATTTGCAAATCACCTTTTCCTATAAACGAAATGCATCACTACATTACGATCAAACGATAATTAATAATAAAACCGTGATGTATAGTATATAAATATATATATAGATATATAGTTTGATAAAGTGTAGCAAAACTAGATTCGTTTTTAGACAGCTTGCAATTATTTAAACTAAGGAAGAAGCAAGAATTTAAGAAGAAATGATTGTGAATAAGTGAAAAATTATTAATAGTCCCATTAATTTGCACCGCGTATAAGACAACACTTAAAGACATAACTCAACTTAAGTAAATAATAGTTGTGTGGATATAAAGGCTGAATTTCACGATCCTTGCTAGATTTATAAATCACCTTAATGAGAAAGAAGAAAATAAAATTTTAGGATAGTAGGTTACGTTGTTGAACTAACGATTAATTTATAATCACAAAAATAAATAATCAAGAAGGTTACGTTTAAACGAGATATTTACGAAAATCAATATTGGCAAGGATAACAATTTGGAATGCCCACTGATACACAGAAGAAAATGACTTTTCGAATCGATCAATAGATTCTTTCAACAATTTAGTTTTTTTTTTTTTTTTTGTTTTTGTTTTTTTTTTCTTTTTTATCTTGCTACATACATTTTACGACAACTTCTTCGTTTATTTAAAACGAAGTTTACTTTAAAATAAACAGACCACTATCCAGGTATCAAGTAAGTTCGTAAACATTATTAAAAACCAAAGACTCGAGCCAAATTTTACAACATAATAATTCGTGAATTATTTTCTTTTTGAACCTCTTTTCTCTACGTTAAATATAAATTCAATTGTGATACTACTAAATATCCTCAGCAAAATAAAAAAAATTCAATGCAATTTCAGTTCGTGAAATATATCCCATCTAGAACAAGCTGAAGCGGTCGTTGAGTGTGCGTCCGGTTACGCCGAACTTGTTGGAAAGGCTGTACATGACCTCGCTGAACGATCTGTCTTCAAGGTCGGCCGCGTCCGTAAGGTTGATGATGCTGTTGTTGGGGCGCGCGCGCGAACGCGACCTGGACCTCGCACGCTTCTGCTGCCTCTGGGTGTAACTTGCCGATCTGCCGCCCGCCTGTTGGCAATGAATTTTATTTTATTAGTCAATTCATTTCATTAATTAATCATTTACTTCACGTCTAATAATTCACTTCACGTCTCAATTTGCAGTAAATTTAAGGAAAGAGCATTTATTGACATTTAGTTTATTTAATTTAGTGTCAGTGTTTGTAGGCTTTCTAGAACGCTGGACGATGTTATTACGAATGCTGTGCAAACTTTTACTTTATACAAATAATTTTAAAGGATTTACCATCGATTGAATATAAAATTGATGGATATGGGTGTTTTTGTCATTGGTGAAATTAAATTACCTCTCGAGTAATCCATTATAGTAATAATAAACAAATTAGAAGATACAAGTTGAACGATTAAATTTGACGAAAACTAATTCGTGAAAATTATTTTTTACTTTAGAAGAAATTACTGCTTATCAAGTTTAACGCAATTCATTTCTCTTATAAACGCTTTAGCAGTACAATAATATTTTACGGCCACTATTTTATAATATAGTCGTGAAAATTATAAAAAAAAAAATTGGAAATAACAATAAATTACAATTGCATATTACTCTAATTCATTTAAAATCATTGCTTCGATTCTTTATTATTATTATTATTAAATTAAATTGAAATTAGGGTAAAAATTACAATGAAAATTTAATCGTTAATTTCTCAATAATGGACTTGTTGAAAATCTTCCAAATAACTTGTCCACGCTATTTAATTATTCAATATTGTATAATTATTATTTGCAATATACTTTGCGGTTATATTATTTTGTAAAAGAACCCACTTAATATTTTTTAATTCAAACACAAAGTAAAATTAATTCAATAATCAATACTATTTCTCCAGTTTGAAAATAATATACTTTTAATAATATATTTAATATAATAACTTTTAATAATAATGATAATATATTTGAAAATTGAAAATAATACAATCATCTTCTATTATGTCTTTTTAAATATAACAGATTATTAACAAATTTATTTCTGGAACTTGCACCATTCTCAAAGTACAAAAATTCATATTAATTTATTAGATTTCACTTTCAATATAGCATTGAAAGATTTTTTCAATACTTGTAAGTATTACGTACGAAGACTATAATGAATAACATAAATACAACATATGAAAGTAATAGGTAATTATGTTTAAACTCTAAATAATTACTTATCACGTGGTATCAATCTATTTGACTTTTAAGAAAATTTCAAATTAATAATTTCGTATTAGTACTTTCAAATTTTCAAGGTTACTTATTAATATTAAACAAGTCTCTTTATATTATATTCTTAAACATTTTCACTTTAAAGATCCTACAGTTGCAAGTATTTTAGATTGTTAACAAATTAATATGTAAAATAAAACATCAACGATATAAGTTAATTACCGTTTTGGTTACTGCTTTTAAGCTTTGTAAGCCTTGTTTGAAAGGTGATCTTCCTCGTTGCAACTGACGTGGAGCTAAAACAACAGGATTCTGAGTCTGTATCGTTGTTGGATAAAGAGCCATCGCAGGATGTCTTTGATTTGCGTCATAGGCTGCCTTCATAAGCGACATAGCAACAGAATTATTTGCACGTGCAGCACTAAAATCATAAAGTCTCGTATTATTTATCATATCAACTATTTTCGTCTTATGAAATGAATTGAGCATGTTTGAATTTCAAATTAAAACAAGAAAAACTTGTTTCAAAAGCAAGTAAAATACGTAGGTAAAATCTCACTGTACCCTATTCTCATTAATTTCTGTTCGTATTGCGCTCTTCTTTGTGCTCGCATTACTTGATCCGAGCGCAAACTTCCGGTACTGAAACGTCTCGCAGAAGGTGATTGTTGCTTTTGATTTATGGCTATTGTCTTCATACTTGCAGTAGGTACAAGCTGAAAATGTATAATTAATATTTTTGCTTTTCTACGGAAGGGATTAATTTAATAAATAAAACTCATGTGTGCAATGTAATTAATAAAATTTGAATTGGTGAGATATTTTTATATCAGTGTAGAATATGAGTTAAATTTAATAATCAATCAGAGCGCACAAGTTGCTTAGATGCAGCGTTCATGAAAGTCTGTAATCTTCATAATTAATGACAAAATAGATGACGTGAAAAATATTTTAATTTCGATAATACATATTGTCAAATATAATATTTTATTTATTTATTAATTTTAACTTTGTGTACAACTCAAAATTACTTTTTATTATTTTTTTTAAGTATACGTTTCAACAATACTAATTTGCAACTATATATTGTCACTTATCCTGTACATAAAAAGTGCATAAAACAGTCACTGTAATAGGATTTCTTAAATTAACTATGCCTTTGTTCATCTATATAAAATGCAATGGACATATGTAGAATTAACTTGTGGTTTACAAAATATTTTAAGACTTTTACAATTGAAATAATTTTTATTTAAATACGTAAAGAAAGAAAAACCTGCGATCAATTTTTATACAATTCCCAATTTTAATTGTAAAACTGAAAGAAAATTTTGTGTAAATTAAAATTTGTGGATTACTTTTCTTTGTTTCTATATTACTGTTTTGCGTTGCTTTGAAATAAATATTGTAAACATTAACGAAAAATCAGAACAATTTTATATTTGATTTGTTTTACAATATTAATGTATTATCATATAGAAATTATGAAGATGAAAAAGCTATAGAAACTTGAAAAGAAAGTAATATTTATATATATATATATATTTTTTTTTAAAGAAATATTTTTCTAAATGTAGAATAAAATGTACACTTACCGAAAATGCATTCTGCATACGTAATGCTTTATTATGCCGTTGAAGTGATACATTCTTTGCTCTTTTAACTCTGTTTCTATAAGCTACTTGAGCCGGACTTTGATAGCCCAATCTATTATAAACTGATGATGGATCTTGCAGATTAGGCATACTATTGGTTCTCTTTAAAAATCCTTTAGTTTTAGCTTGGAATGTTGGCTTTGTAAATACCAAATTTGTGCGACTTCTACTGCGTGTAAGACCAAACTTGCCACCTTGACGCGAAGGAAATCCCCCTCTAATTGTTTTAGTGCTATTTACGTTTAATCTATTTAACGATAAGTTGCTTCGAGATCTTGTTAGATTAGATTTAACGGTGGTGTTATTAAATCTTTTCTTGACAAATCCTCCGTGTACACTCTTCTGTGGGTATTTCTTCCATTGACCACGTTTATTAAATGCTTGATTTGTATTTTGCCTGTTGTTGGTGTTATTATTTCTACCTCTTATATTATTTCCCCTCATATTACCTCTGTTACCACCTCTCATGGTACCTCTCATACCACCTCTAATGGTACCACCTCTAATGGTACCACCACCTCTAATCATACCGCCATGTTTTGCTTTTGGGTTGGTCTTCTTCTTCTTTTCCATTTTTATGATGTCATCTTAAAAGGAAGAAAATGCACGACGATCAGTGAGCGTACGGCCTCAACAGCGAGTTTTCAATATATTTATTTACTTATTCTCTGCCTATTATAAGAATATTATATTTTACAACGAACGGTTTATTTTTAATTCCTTTAATGCTCAAAGTAATAAGTAAGAAAAATCTAATAACTAAATTCTGAAAAATTTAAAGCAACTACCGAGCATATGTTCATGTGACTTTTATACTCAAGCATCATCATGATTCTGCATATACGTATTCGGTCATTATTGTACTTTCTCTTGTAATTAGTTGCTTTTTTCGAACTTTTAGATAAAGGCAGTTGTAATTGATTTTTCTTCATTGTTATCTTATTATCTTGTATATTGCATTATTGTTTTTGTAACCTATTATTAAAACCATATTTTTCTGCTATCCATCCGAATTCAGCTATTCGATTAAGTTTTCATAACAGGAGCTCTTAATCTACCAAGCTCTTAACTTGCATGATGTTAAGTTTTATTAAGAACTCCAATAGCAATCTTGATAATGCATTAGATGTATCGATGTTGATGTTTTGATGAAAATTCATCCTTGTACCTGTCCTCTTAACTTTTCATTATCAAAAATGTAGACAATGCATTTATAAAAAATCAGTCAGCTTTTTTTTGTTTTGTTTTTTATGTACTTGAAAACTTATCCCCAATCACAATGTAAATAAGTTTCTTTAAAATTAGTTTCACCTATGGAGGAAAGAGTATTAGCGACGAAAGCATTTAGGCAGATGCAATATAAATTTGAATAGAAGTTATATAATAAATGATCTAAGAATCTTGATCATTGTAGTTGATGCTCGAAATAAGAAAATCTCTACAGGGCATTCAAATTGGTTGTTTAAAAGTGCGATTGAAAGCTATTTTAATTGTTGCGAGACCAGTAATACCTGGGGGAGTTATATCGCTCGCTTGAGATATTGAAATCAATCGTAAATATTTCATAATTTATCCTTTGTCGCTAAACAAATCACTTTGACTACTTTATAGAGTTAGATAGATATTGAGAACCACATTGTATCTATATCACCAGCCTCGGATTTGCAAAATATATAGATATACATACACATATACATATGTATATATATATGCTTACGTACAAATGCGTATACATACATGCATGCGCGCGCGCGCGCGCGCCCACACACACACATGTATACATATATATATATGTATATATATATACAGACCCACGTATATATGTATTTATATATATATATATATATGCCCGTATGTATGTATATTTGTATTCGTATGGGTGGTGGTGTGTGTTGCACGTATGCGTGCAAAAGGACTCTGAAGTATGGTCTCGTTCAAGTATTCCCAGAGACTTAATTGAGATATGTTCGTTTCAAATATGGGACAAATTAATTTTGGCCGCTGACCATCCGATTTTCCATCCACACCAATGAAAACCAATGTTTCAATGTAATATCGAGCTCAAGTAAATAATGTCCATTAATCTCCACAGGCCATTTCCTCTTCAACTCTCCGAGATTCTCTCTTAAGATTCTTTTTAAAGCCCTCCTCCTCCTTTCCTTATTTGGCGGCGAAAAAATCTTATAGGCCGATTTCGTTGCCAGCTCACACTTTCGATGATGCAAGGTGTCGCGTTCCTCTTAATATGGAACCTGGGCCAATTAATTATGGCACTAGCCGCGAAGAAAGCTGTGGCCGCCGAATTTTTCGGACATCTTTGAAGGAGGCAATAATACGTAGGCCGCAATAAGGAACTTCTTCTTTTCTCATTCAAATGCGATTGCGTATTTTATTATTGCGTATTGACGGAAGGCCTTCCTCCTTTCATCTTATTACGTGCGCATTTGTTTGTTCATCCGTGGGGCGTATGGTCGTGCGAGCATTTACGGATATTTTCTAAATACATGCATGCACATGCACATATTTAATCACGCATAACATTATACATTCTTTATTTATTTATTTATTTTTTTTACTTCTCGTTTACTCTCCGTTCCTCATCGCTCGTTATTACTTTTTCTTTTATTACTCTTTTATTACTCCACACGCACACACACATATTTATATATATATGCGCACCTCTATATATATATATATATATATGTATGTGTATACATACGCGTGCGTGTGTATTTATATATATATATATGTATATAATTAAAAGATCTCTCTTTTCGTTCAATAAACTTATTACAATGATACTCGCTGTTGGAAAGCATTTTTAACCTTTGCCACGACATTCGAGGGTACGACACCGAAAGTAGAATGGGGAAAAAGAGCGGATCGAACAAAAGATTATTATTCGGCCGTGCGTCACGCGTCGCCATCTTAAATATTTCTCCTCCGAGGAGATGTGTAAGTGCGCCTCTGCGGAAACGTTACGCTTGGGAGGTGATTATATTAGTTTAGTTTATTATTTCTATGCAGCCGTACGCTCACGGAGGTTTTTCGTCGTCGCTGGATTGACTAAATTGCTGGGGCCCTGTTGTCCACTTACCGAGAGACATGTTCACTTTCGCGTCGATATCCGCCATGCTTGCGCCTTTTTTACTCTTTTATTTCGCTCGCGCAACAACGATCGATTACGCTCGTTAATAATCGTCGAGCGAGGGCGGCGAGGGCCGTATTCCTCGAGACTTTTTATGCCGGCTCCTTCAGCCTTTTATAACGAGACACGCGCCCGCCAACTTTACAACTACTCGGCGTTTATTTATCCGTACGCGGCAATTGATGCTCGGTTTAAAGTACGCGAACGCGACGAAAACACAATCGCGACTGAGCTGAGTGATCGACTGAGAAAGCGCGACCGAACAATATGGCGGCGACTGTCTGTTGCACGAGGTGGGGATCGCAACGAGACGCAGTTTGCCGACGGCCGTAGCGCCGCGACTTTTTTCCTCCGGTCCTCGCCGTGAGTCACGTGATCCCATTGACGGACTCGGCGCCGAAACTCGAATCCGTACAATCGCCGCATAATAATGCGGCGTTGTTATTATTTCGCGCCTTACAGATGCGGACACTGCGCCTCGGCCTCTCGCCACAATCATCCTAATAATTCTTTCCCAATAGGGACACGTTGGACGACTCCCTCGACTTGCCGAAGAACTATTTTTTTTTTTTTCCTCTACTTTTTCTTCCTCTTGCCATCCAAGTCTTAGGTAATTTGTAATATGCAAACGACTGTATTGTGCCACGTAGGATATAAGTACAAGTTGACTATTGAATCTACGTACATGTTAATGCAGCCTCGCTAAAAATGCCACAAACTTCATTCCAACAATACATGCTTCTGAGAAAGCAATATTTTTTTGTCTTTTGATAGAAATTTGTGTTAAAATGCAATATCTTCTTTATGCGACTCGATTAATTAACTGTATAAGCAGATATGTTTATTTTTTCCAATTGACAATTTTGTCTCTATCAAGATTGTTTGCAACAATTGTTACTTCACTCTCGATATTACAGAATGTATAAATAAATCTCCATAGTACATACTCTCTAAATATACGATTCATCATTTTGATTGCCTTTCAACTTCAAATTATCACCACATATTATTATTATCATCATCACCATAATCATCGATCGATCATCTTCGTCATTATTATCATTATCATTGTTATTGTTCGAGAATCCGTCATTTTCTCGACCGTCGGTACTACCTCTTTGTTTGTAAATTCTTTTTACGTGCATTCAATACGTTTATGACCGCCAGATGTGCCCCAAGATTCTACGAATATACTTTAAAAATACATCGAATATATTTTCATTTTTGTTTATGACCATCTACGAGCATGTTTACTCGGACTGTGCCTCGAAAAGATTTCGGAATAGTAAATATGACTATCACGTGTCTTGCAATACGAGCCTAGTAAAAAATAACGGACAAGTCCTTCTAGGTATAACAGCATTATTGATAAACTATTAACAAACCGACAAAAGTTGGAATGGATAAACAACCCAGCCAGATCTTATGGCGTCGGGATGACGTCATAGTCGAGCCGCGGCCCGACGTCCCAAATGTTACCACCACATCACCTCTGGCACTTTGCCCTTCTTCTGTAAAAGCGCGTTGACATTTTTCACTGGAGCTCCAATAACAACAGAAAATTAGTTTCAAACAATATGCAAAATCTTCCCACTCTCATCAAAATCTAAAGAGACCACCCCCTACTCAAAGAGCGGGCTGAGACATCAAAACTAGACAGCAGGCGCGCTGCGCCTCAGAATTCTCGCAAAGATCAATCTCACATTTAGTCTTAGAACGCAGAAATTCTCAGACTTCGGTGTTCGGCATCATAATGTTGAAGCTTCGCACGACGCTGATAAGAAGTCGCTACACGTTACATAACGTACCCTTGGGCCAGCGTAGTTCAGTCACGTGAAACTACCACTAAAAGAGTCCATAGGCTACAACTTTCCCCTTTATCTGGGTAAATTGGTAGACCGCGTTCGTGACGATCGTCGACTGATAAATCTCGGGAGGACGAGAGCCTAGAACCAACAGACCGAAGGCAAGTAGTGAAAAGTACATTTATCTAATTGGAGAAAAGGGCTGCCACTGCGTTTGACACAATTGAACGGCAAGTGGTACATCAAGGCATGTTAATTTCGACGATAAACAATTTGTAAGACTAAGAGGCCTTTGAAAACCTCCTTCACTTCTGTAAGAGGAGATTAAGGCAGATAAAATCATTAGTGCTTTGGTGATAAATAAAAAAAGCAGAATAAGTATAAAGAGCATTCGTATTTTCATTCGTAAAACCAGAATTGTATATCGTAAAACTAAATTTTCTATTTGATTTTCAATGAATATCAATTCACAGCAATACATTCAACCCCCCCCTCCGATCTTCGTTTCTTTCTACCCTGCCATCTCTCCTCTACCACTATCGGCCTCTCCCTTCCTCCCCTCCCCCCACCTTAGGGAGAGCTCATCGTCGGGAAAGTTACCCGAACAGTTATCGTTGCTGTTATTTATAAAAAATACGTTGGATTTTACAAGTTATTGAGTATTTATTTATTTATTTCATTTATTTCAAGTTATTAGGCTTATATTTTTTGTACTACACGACATTATTATCGTTACATTAATATTTCCATGCAAACCACAATATGTGATTCGACAAGTCTAATACTTATATTTCTATTCAAATAATTTACCCATCATTACACATTGAGAATTTTGTATTTAAGTGCTTAATACAAATTTACATAATTCTTAAATATGTAATT
This sequence comes from Ceratosolen corneri, assembly GCA_030522565.1. NCBI lineage: Eukaryota > Metazoa > Arthropoda > Insecta > Hymenoptera > Agaonidae > Ceratosolen > Ceratosolen corneri. The sequence goes on from JAPYYT010000272.1 coordinate 29,888, forward strand.
ACACATACATATTATATTGTACATTTTAATTATCATTTACATATTTATCGAATACACTAACTATACGTTTCACAAGAGTACTGAAAATGAAACGTGTTTACTTTTGATTAATAGAGAATTTTTATTACCAACCGAACTTCTCTTAAAACCACGCAAAATTCAATAAATTAATCAAATTTAATGTGTAAAGAATTTAAGACAATGGGTTAGTTTGTAATGACTGGCCTGCAACTAATCATTCCTCGTTCAATTGTCTTTTATTATCTAATAATCAAGAATTCCCATGCAATAAAGAGATTAAGTAATAATAATTTTAAATTATTGTACAAACTTGTAAATAAAAATGTTAGTGGCCTTTATAATATATATATAAAGAGATATTAGCTCATTTGTTTATGTAAACGTATATTTGCAATTTTTTTAACTACAAAAATATATATTTTTTTAAGTATTCATTGATCAAAAATTGATATTTTTCAAACTTAAGTTATCTATCCGATAATCTAGACGATAATCCGACTAGAAACGTGTAATAAGTTTGTAATGGGCTAGATAATTGCCAAATAGGAGGCTGAATATGCGGAACAGTTGGTGATGGAAAGATGGGAAGCTGCTGCAGGAGGACTGAAATAAAAGAACGAGGAAGAAAATTCTAGATCCAGGTTTCTCTCTCACTCTCTCTCTCTCTTTCAATCTCAATATTTTTCTTTCATCTTTGATTAGTAGGAATAGTCGACGAGTCCTAGATTTTCCAAACATTTCGTATATATACACTCGCTGTATATCGAGTAATAATATGCATCGGTGCACACCTCTTATATACGTAACATCCTTCATATGTTTGCATATTAAATATTAATTATTTCTAATTTATTTGAATTTTCCTTATTTAACAAAACTTTATTCCATTTGAACTGGATTTTTATTATTTGCTGCTTTTGTTTATTCTCGATAAGGAATTTACTAATATATCTTCCATATCTTCGCTCGTATTTTAAGAAAATTCATAATTAATAAAAACAAGCATTAAAAATTACATCATCAAAGTATGTTTTAAAAGCGATAGCATAAAGATAATGCAAACAAAGATCTGAAAGGAAAGGTTTTAAATTTAAATGCATATATATATATATATATATGTGTGAATATTATATTTATATCATGCGCATGTATACACACGTATTGTTGAAATTAATTAAAAACAATTTACAATGTTTGATTATTCTTTTTTAACTGCTTTAATAACGTAATATTTGTAAATTAAGGCAAAACTTTTTATAAACTGACTGATATGTATAAGCTCAAACAATACAATTCCAAGAAAAAAAAAAGAAGAAAAGTCACGATAGCTTTGTGTGATCAGACGCCTATATGTGTAAGCTTAATGAATCGAATTAAATGTTGTTGAGATAATAACATTTCGTCTTCTTTTTTTTTTGATGTTCTTTCTACGTGTCAAAAATCAATGTTATTTTAGTATTAATGTAAGAAAGAAATGATTCGTAAATGTTGATAGCCATATTTATAATATCTATATATTGAATGTGTTGGTGCACAAAATCTAATAATGTAAACAAAAATTAAAAACAAAATAACGTAATTTCGAATAAATGTTCGCGAATACAATTTTACGTAAGTTTATTAATTTAACTGAAGTAATCTATAAAAACATCTGATATTATTTCACAGCGGTTAATAGATTTGCATCGATAAAGCATCTACAGTTTCTTGCTTGAGAGACTGAAAAAATAATTGAAATCTATTTTTGTTCTTGTGAGCTTAATCGACAGAGTATTTAAAAAATCAATCGATAAAGATTCTTATCGATCAATGCGAACAATACATTATCAGAGGTCTTTTGTTTACTATATTTTTTCTGTCTTTTAATGTATATATGTGTGTGTATATGTGTATAGATATATGTCAAGATGCGTAAAACGGTGTGTACACAATATTATCTAAATTGTTAATATACATATAAAGTAATCATGCACCCGAATTGACAGTGAAACTTTCACGGCAATAAATTAGCGCCTGTGTGCTTTAAAACGCTGTCACTATTAAAATGTTTGAACTTGATATTTTAATAATAAGTTGGGATAAGAGTAATTATAAGAGTATTTGAAGAATTGTAAAACCGAACTACAATAATGTCCTCCGATATGTCTTCGTTCCGCTTTGACTGTTGGATGTCATTTTTTGATGAAATTAATTTTTTCAGTTTCGGTTGTAGTGGGAATTTTGCTCTAAATAATCATATATTTTATTTCAATTTTATTGCAGCGATAACAATAAGCACACTTTAAAATAATAAAATCACAATTATTTTCTTTCTCAAATTTATATGGACGATAGTATGAGCGACGTTAATTTCTGGATATTTATTTCAATCTCAAATAATATTGATATTCTCAGCATTGCTGGTAATTAAAATTTCACTTCGTAAGTGGAGTGAGGATGTATTGACGAAAGTCACGGTTAAGTATTACTTTGGTATTTAGACTGGTAGAAAATTTCTTTTAAGTAACTCTTTTGTACGTCAAATACTATTTATTTGTCAGATAATATTACAAAAATATACATACATGTTATATAGAATATAATACATAATCTTATAATGAAATTCTTTTAAATGTTCTAAATATACACAATCAGGCTGCTTTATTCGCATGAGATATCCAAAATATTCTATTTATAGATATTCCATTGGAATTTATAATTTCTACTTTACATATAAATTCAACTTGGTATTGATATTTTGAGATATAAAGAGGCAACGGAAGCTATTATTTCGAAATATAATAATTATTTTGTAATATTGCTTTTTTTTTTTGTAAATACACTGTTTTATTAAAGTTTGCGCTATTCGTATCGTAAAATCTTTTTCATTTTAAAAGTTATCATTTACAAATAAATTTATGCGTTATATTCTATATTTACTACTTACCAAGATATGGAACACCTGTACTAAAAATAAGTCAATTTATTAATAATAAAAGTAGTTTCAAAAAGCTCAGAACGTGTCATTGGTGGTTAATAAAAAGTTTATTTAAAAGTATAATTTATTGCCTGAATATAATGACACTATCGCAGCAAACATTGCTTGGAGTTTGTCATTTTTTTTAAAAATTGGCCATTAATATGTAATCAATGAAATAACGTCTTTGAACGTCAAACGAGCAAATATGTGATTATTTTCAAAGTATTTTTTAGTAAAATATATTATATTAGACGTAGTGTAATCAAAGTTTGGAAAAATTTTTGAAATGTGTCTACGATATATCATTTCGAAAACTTTTTAGTAATTGAAATTAAGATTCTTATGTTACAGCTATTATATTGAAAAATGCTTGTATATGCTAATGGTTTTCTAAAGTGAAATAATTTATTATTATAAATATGCATTGCACTTTTAAATAATAATTTATCCCTTGTATTAAAAATTTTTGACTTTAGAAAACAGGAGAAGTATATTTCAATTTAAGTAGCATATTATTCAATACTTAATTTATACATCAAGTTACTTGGCGTATATACAATTACACCTGTCAATATTACTTGTCGGTAATAATAATTGAAGAATAGGGTAAGGACTATCGTTAGATATTAATCGTTGGCCTGTTTCGTATATGGAGAAAGGGAAGGAAAAATATGTAAATCGGCAAAATAGCGCTTCAAAGCATTCTAAAGTATGCAAGTTTTTCAATTGATAGAGAATCTTTGCAGCTTGATTGTATGGGATGAATGTGTCCTTTATCACAAGGAGTAACGAGAGTAAGCACGGTAACGAGTGTTTCCTTGTATCCGATGAATATCGATGGGACATTAATTAAAGGACAGCAATAGAATTTGTACTTTCAATCCCCGAGTATTTAGTGCATGTGGCGCAAGTTGCCAATTATCGTCCCTTCAATTACCACGAGAGAATCGAGGCATTTCCGCAGTACCAGAGAGTCAAGGGTTCGAATTGAATTCGCGCGAACCGAGGAGAAGAAAGCTGAGAGCGAGAGTGAGAGTTTGTACGTGTGGGGGCGTGTGGGGGTGGGGGGCGGTTTCAAGTTATTTGAATATGTGTGCGAGCTGATGGGCCATTGACACGCGATAGCAATTATAATTCGTCTGTTATAATAATAATCAAGGCCTTCACTAGCGTCTCCTCTTTTATCTTGGCTCTAATAGCGATGAGCATGTGCGCTCCACGGGAGGCTTCTTTCAATGCCAGTGGAACAGAAACTCGGTTTCCTTGTTCTAACCTACTTCGTCGCTCAGCCGTAATACAACGTCGCGCAGATGTTGCGATTTTGTCCGTAAGTTCCATCGGTTATCCACCCGTCGTCAATTCGCCGATCGACATTACTTCTCGTTCGTTGTGGTCTCGCACCTGTTTACACTGCCTCTTTCTTGCAGATTGAGCCTGAAAATAATGGAGAAGTCGATATATATTCGACCCGCCGTGCGGGAGGATTGCCTAGAGATCCGGAACCTTATCCAGGTACAAGAGTGATTTATTTTTAGTCTCGAAGGATTATTTATAGAAGCCTATTGATGCGCGCGGCGTCACTTTCTTACCTTTTAATCAATGCATCGTGCCGGGGGTTTCTAAACGAATTCACTTGACTTTTTATTAATTATTTGGAGTTGCGTATTGTTCTTACGAGACCAGTTACCCGAAACTTTACTTTACGCTCGAATTTTCTTTCGCCTCATTCCTTACAAATGCATCCCTTCGTTATAATTAATAATTTGACAATTTTTTGTAAATCAATGAAAATCAAAACAATTGGAAAATCTTTCGCTATATTATTGCATTGCTACGAAATCCCAAACAAATTAAATGTAGGTTCAAGTTACAAAAAAATTTTAAAAATTCAAATTATAATGAATTAGAATTGACTGTAAAGATCAAATGAATTTAGTTTATATTAAATTAAAAATGTATTATAAGTACATGTAGATATAAGTAGAATCATCAACAGTAATAATTAATGTTAATAATGATTGAATTTAATAGGAATTGGCTGAATTTCAAGAAATGCCGGATGGGCCAAAAATAGATTATGATGGTAAATGTTGATGCAACTTTTTTTTAAAGCTTTAAAAATACTGATGTAATATTTTTATTTTCTCTTTAGTTTTAGAAAGAGATGGCTTTGATGCTGAAAATCCACTCTTTAAATGTTATGTGGCAGTTTGTGACAATAAATTAGTTGGCTATGCGGTATATTTTTATATCTATTCTACTTGGTATAAGAAAAAAATTGTACATTTGGAAGATCTGTACGTTACTCCAGATTATCGCAAAAAATATGTAGGAAGTCGCCTTTTTGATGCTGTTGCCAAGGTTCAACCCTATTTTATTTGCATTTCATGTAGACAAAGCCATGAGTTAAAATTTTGAAAATTTTGCGCAGAAAACCTTCGATGAAGATTGTCAGTACTTGGACTTTTCAGTTCTAAGTTGGAATCCAGCACGAAGCTTTTATAAAGCCAAAGGATCCATAGATTTAACTGAAATGGAAGGATGGCACATGTATCGTATGACTTATCACTCTTTACAAAACATAGCATCATGTAAATAATTACAAGCCAATTATTACTTCCACTACAATTAAATGCAAATCTTTTAATACATGCGAACGAATGATTAATTTTAGATTGCAAAAATGATGCGTATGAAGTCCACGAAGCAAGGTCGGATGAATTGAGTTCGATAAAAAAATTATCTAAGGTATGTTTTTTATGATTAAGAAAATATGATTCATCAGTCTTAACTAAGAAATTAAATTTTTTAAGGAAGCATTTGAATACAATAGGGTCAGAATTGAATCCGATTTGAGTGAAAAATCTATGGCAATCGAAGGTAGAAATTTATAAACAATATTAACTAAGTACATAAAATTGCAACAATTTGCTATTTAAATGCACAAATTTTGATGAATGCCACATTACATTTTTAAATATAAATGTACACACGCACTCATCAAATAGTACTCAAACAAACAAATAACATGATGACTCTAACAATTGAAATTCTTTAATATTAAATTTAACATTTCACTTCAATTGATTACAGAAAATAATGACTTTGATAAAAACTGTCCCTATTTTGGATGTTTAGTCGTAACTCTTAATAGCATAGTAGTTGGTTATGCATTTTATTGCTATGCATATTCAACATGGGAAGGAAAGATAATGTTTCTTCGAGAGTTTTATGTATCTTCAATTGTACAAGAATCAAATATGACAATGGACTTGTACATTGCAGTGGCAAAGGTTCGATGAAAATTTTATATTTACCACATTCTCTAACGCTCGATAATCTAAAAGTATTTAAAATTATGCAATTCACCGCAGAAAGCTTACGACGAAAAATGCTCGAGAATCGATTTCTGGTTCAGGGGTATGAAAAAAGCCGGACCATTTTCCACGTCATTAGGCACTATTAGTGTAACTGAAATTCAAGAATGGCATTTATATAGATTATGCGAGCTCACAAAGAAGTCGTTACAATAATTTTAATCAGTGAAAATATTCATTTATTTCAATTATTTTTATTATTTAAGAAACTCTAGAATTAAAAGTATTATTTATTATTAAACAAAATTTTCCTTTATAAAAAAAAAAACTACCCTACCCACAAACGCCACATCTTAAAAGGTCTTTGAACGTCCTTCGAAAACTTTTTCCCAAGGGTTATGTTTACATATACTTGGCGCCTCCGCAAAAAACTTGTCGTACTCTCAGATAATTATAATACGGGCGAATTATCGGCCGATTGGACGTGATCGCACGCTTCTCAAGTGCTTCTCAAGAAATAACACGAAGATAAAACACAACAATAACAGCAATAACAGCAGCAGCAGCAACAACAACAACAAGTGGAGTCCGTGGTGGCACATTCAAACATCCTCTGCATCTTACATAATTCAAAAAGAACAAATGCCCGCGTTGCCACCAATCTCCATATTGCGTTACGTAACAATCAACACACACGTGGATAAGGCATCTTATCCCCGATCGTGTTTACATAGGCACATTCCGGATTGCCCAGCGTCGTAGTCGCTCGCGACTCTCAGTACATCACAGCTTTTCCTTCGGGCAGGTCAGGTCGAGTTGTACAGTGCCGATCGAAGATGGACGACTCGGCTGTGATTATTCGGGAGGCGAGGCGAGAGGATTGCCAAAGCATTATTAATTTGTCGAAGGTGAGCATTAATGGAGCTTCTTAGGCCCTCTCATTTTTTATCGAATAATAGAACTAATGGGAAAGTCCGTTGATTATTTTAGGAAATAGCAAATTTCCATAAGCACTTTAATAGCCCACAACTAGATGCCAAAGGTAAAATACTGCTTTTACAATTGACGCGCCGCGATATTTAAAAATCTGTTGATGATATGATAGCGAGAGCGAGTGTGTGTGTGTGTGTGTGTTTAAAAGAATTACTTCTTTTAAATTTAAATTGATAAAAGAAGTAGTTGGCATTACACTTGCGCTAAAGGAGGTGAACCATGTACTCTTTGAAACATATTTCTTTTACATTAAATTTAAAATTAAATAATTCATATGGCAAATAATAAGTTGGCAGTGTCATACTTGCATTGTTGTTGATGGAAAAATCATCTCCTTATTCTTTTCAGTTTTGGAAAGAGATACGTTTGACGTAGACTGTCCAAATATGGGTTTTTATGTTGCAGTAATTGATAATACTGTAATTGGTTATGCTCATTATTATTACACGTATAATGTACGGTTAGGAAGAAATATGTGCCTTCAAGATCTTTATGTACAAGAGAAATTCCGCAATCATCATATAGGCGATAAACTCATGCACGCCATCGCCAAAGTAAGTCTTCGACAAAAGAATTCAGTAATTGATGTTAGCGTTGAATTTTTTAAATAAAAAATCTGCCTTTGTCCTCGAGTATTGCGTATGTCCAAGTTACGTTATTTGGAGTTATAATTTTATTCGCAATGCGCAGAGTATTTACAGAAATATACAAACATTAGTCATCCACTGTAGGCGCTTATCTCTAATTTTAGTTTGTTAAATTTTAAATTTATTCTATGGAGAAAATATAGTTAAAAAAAATTAATCCTTATTTTCATCAATTTTGCCATGGTTTCTTTTATAATTGGGTCAATGCTTGAAGTAAATACGAATGAATTATATATCTAACGGTGATTACACTGCTTCAGAAAAAACTTGGTATTATCTGATATTACTCTAATGATGAATTTATGTATTTTATTTGAGATGTACGCGATTAATATTGCTCTACTCAACACATAATATCCCAACAGTTTCCCATAAAACTTACTACAATATAATTTCAAACTGTATATGCTTAGAATATTCCAAGATAGATAATACTTTTCTTCCAAAATATTTACTCAATTGTACATTTAGCAATTGGTAAAAATTATTTTTTCAGATGGCAGTTGAACAAAATGTCAATAAAATGGAATTTATAGTTACCGATTGGAATAGAGCTAAAAGCTTTTATAAACGAAAAGGGGCCATTGATTACACCGAGAAAGAAAATTTCCATTTGTACCTATTTGATAAAGTTGCCCTTGAGAAAATGGCATCAGCATGATGAATCATTCTCATCATTATAAAATCAATTAAGCAGCTGGCACAACATTCCTTTATTTGTAACATCTGTGTATCAATTAGAGGAGTTTCATGTAACTTGTATGCGAGCTGCAACACAATATTCACTCAAGTATAATTTTACTAAGCAACTAATGAATCAGTCATTAAAAAAAAAAATCACTGTAGAATTGTGCCAATTATGTAATTTTTAAACCAATGAGCGCGTTTACACGCCTTTCTGCTGAAGCATATGTGTACACATATGTGTGCACATGCGCGTACGTGAGTGCGGTGTGTATGTGATAAGCAAGTTATTTTTTTGCAAGAAATATATATATAGTGTTATGGTAGTATTATGACTTTGTATTAAATTATTGCAAAAAAAAAAAATTCGTTATTTCTTTTTTTTTACATTTTAAATGTTACATTCAATGTTAAAATAAAACTGCAATACTTTTAACTGAGTTATTGTTTTGTATTAATTTATTTGTCTTTTGTATAATTTAAGAACGAGATATAAAAATACTGTAGATTAAAATGAATAAGTTTAAAACAAAAAAAAAAATCTATCGTTCCTGCTTATTTTTTAATCACATTTTCATTTGAAGTATTTTCACACTCTCTTGTATTCGTTAACACAATTGTACATACAAAAGGGAATAATTCTTTTAAAAATATCGCTATTTATGACAAAATTCATAAATATTGAAACGGATAGATTTTATGAAAATAACAATATGATTGTAGAAAAGTAGCTCATGATTCCTTAAAAAAAAAAAAAAGAAAAATCAATGACATTATAGGAGCTATCGATATGTGATAACAGCGAATGATATATATATTTTTTTACATAAATATACTATAAAACTATTTTCTTAGTCAAGTTTCACGAGCCATTTAGACTTAAACATTATTAATACTAAATACCACTATAAATAAACTAACGATTTTATCATCATTGCGTGAAAAGAGCATACAAATGTGTTTTCAAAAATATTTTAAATGCGAATAAGTATGTGAATATTAAAAGGCTTGTGTGCAATAACGATAAAATACTAGGGCAACCGTTAACAAAATTTTTCTCGAAAACTCAAAAAAAAAACTTGGGTCTTTAAATGAAGCGTAAATCCAAAATAATGCGCTCTGTGTCAAATATCGTATGAAGAATTGTAAAATGTAAGAATATATTCTGAAAATATATTTTTCTATTCCAATCAGACTTTTGTAATTCTATCGATTATTTCTTAATGCGTGTCGCTAGTTACTTATTTAAATTAATTGTCTATATAAGCTGACACGCAAATTTTAATTAAATAAAAAATGAGCGTATGGCTTTGAAAATCAAGCACGAGGTGTCTTTTGTCTATGTTTTGTTGTTAATACTTGGCTCTTAATCAAAATAATATTTATCTTTCCGACGACTTCGAATCTACTTACTATAAACGCAATATTACTTGATTAACAATCAATAAGATTACCGGTACATCAATACACTTTCTTTGTCAATATAAAATAATCACTAAGGATTGCTATTCTATCGGCGCACACATTAACATTAGTAACTTATAGCTTACGAGGAATATCAATTGTTCATCACCACATCAGGCGACCGAAAACTAGATGATTTTTCAATAAGTACTTGTTAAGTAACACCTTTAATAACGAAATTACGACGCGCTTTTAACGAACGCGTCACTTGAAAAGTGCAGTGGGTACGGTGCTTTATTAAAGCACCACAGGACAAATGCTAATTACCAATTGATTATTGGCCTTACGGTGGTATCTCGACTATAATGCTAATTGAAATGACAAGAGCTTCTTAATCTGAGATAAAAGGCATTATCTCCCCGAGTCTCGCTGTGCTCGCGCCTTCGATCCTCGAGCATTAGATAAATATCAAATAAGACGTAGACAAACAGTCGGCGACTGTTTATCATGAATGGAATACATCATTATCAGCGATTGGCAATCTGTCGCCGCCACTTTTCAGAAACTCTCCCGATACCTCCTCGTTGAGACAGAGTCGGCGAGCGCAGGTCGGCCTCCTCCTCACCTACGACGCCGTACTCGTACTTCCTCTATTGCGGGGCTTTCGTCCCCATTGGCTCGAGTGCCGCCGGAGCCTCCTCCGGACCTCCTGGACTCTGCTTAGCGGCGGAGTGCTGTGTGCTTACGTGCTTCGTGAACTTTTGCTTCTTCGAGAATGTGACGTCGCACTGACTGCATCTACCAACAGATTAACAGAGATTTAATTTTGTAAATATTTGCCACGAGAGTGGGATTAACTGTCTCCAAGTGGCTCTCCAGATATAAATCGAGTACCAACTGATAACATTGTCTATTTACGCTTTTTTTAAAGCTATTTCGTTGAAATAAATATACCGATTCCTACAAAATATTTATTCAATCACGATATTTTAATGTCTGTTTCTCTTCTTCTTCTTCTTCTTCTTCTTCTTTTTGCTAATTATTATTCGTTTTTTTTTTTTTTTTTTTTTTTTTTTTTTTTTTTTTTTATTATTTTTTTTTTTTTTATTTTACTTATTATTTTTTTTTTTTTTTAAGTCATAAATTTTTCAAACTTTATCGTACGAAGAATGTCATTATTTCGAGTATAATTATCTACATGTGAAGCAGACATTAGCTGACTGTTACACTCGTCTTGGGCATACAAAGTCAATAAATTTTATTCATTTAATCCCTGATTTATAAATATATATATATATATATATATATATATAGCAAAATCAATTTTCCAATTCTGCGATATTGTAATCTTAAGTGAATTATATGGTCGTTAAATGTATTACATTAAGTGCAATTAAATTTTTGCGGTGAAGCGCATTATTGTGATTTTTAATTTTCTCCCAACGATTGTATTCAAGGTCTTCTGATTTTCATATCTAAATTCAATATTTGAAGATTCATTTTATCCTACAAGAGACGCTTATTAAAGTATTAAAAGATAATTATGTGCAAAGCAAACACACTTATTAGCATGGATACGACGAGTGCAAAATGGACATTCGTAGCGGCGCTTAAAATTATTATCCAACTGAATATTAAAAAATTTATAAATTTATGCAATTTACCGAGGAAGGGTTGTTTTTTGCGTTTGTATAGAGAAGTGATAAACTTATTTCGTCATTCGAAATAACATCGTAGAATCGTTTTATAATCTATTTTAATAAATTAATTTACGTTATAATCACTAATTCATTCAGATATTATGATAATAAAATGTTAACAATTTGTGATTGCAAGCGGTTAATTAAAAAGAAAAATAAAATATATAATTATTTCGTGTAATTATACAGACGATTTATTAATTTGAAGTTAACTGAAGCTTTATCATTATTCATCCAATCCACTAAATAAAGAATTCAATTGCGTTTAATTAAATTTTTTTACGCATGCATAACTAAAATCATTACTTTTAAATTAAAGAAATGTAATTTGTTACATAATACGTAAAGCTAATGAAGTGTTCACCTACGCAACTCTTTGCTATTAAACGAATAATTGAGTAAACACTTTACGAAATCAACGCCGTTACGTTGTATTGCCATAAAAAAGTTTAAGCACAACTTTTCTCTCTAGTATTCTTTTACTTGCTGAGAATACATTATTCTTAATTATTCTAAATAATCTTCTATTGTAGTACTTCTGTTCTAGGATTTCGTTACTTGATACTCCTGAGAATAATGGAATACAAGCAAATGTATAATTCTATGGTTGAAAAATCTCTTTAAGCATTTATTTATTATTTTGGCGTTTTTAAGCTTTTATGAAATCGAAATTTGCTTTAAAGTTACGAATTTTCCAATGGGGTACAATTAATTACATTTCTTATTATTATATACATATTGGAACGCGGGTACTTTTGTCTTAAAATATTTCCAGACGATCGATTAAATACGCGTGGCTCGTGAAAGAATTCAATAATTTTATTTCAATACGAAATCGAATAAGTAAAATATACGCTATTGTTACGTTATAAAGTACATTCCAAAAATAATACCGAACATTCTATTATATATTCTATTAATATTAAAACGTTCGCAATCCATTTAATTCAATTTTTTTTTCCCATTAGTTTTCTAATTGCACCTAATGAAAAGTTTGAATATTATATTAAAATTATTAGTTGCGAGCGTTCGAGATATTTTCAACTTGGAGTCTCGAGCGTCTCTTAATAGTATTCTCTTAATTGTTCGAAAATTTATTAGAATGCATGGATGTGCAAGTCTTGGTCATAAGGCTTAGCGCTTTCTTCCACTGACGAGGAACGCGAGAATCGGCTAGATTTCTCATCTCAGCCCCTAAACTCGAGCTTAGGAAGATAAGATTCAACCTCAAGTCCGAGTCCGACCTTTGACTAAGGGTTTTGGAGCCTTATTTCAGACTTGGGGGCCGACTGCCAGGTCACGGTGCCCGCTTCAAGCAGTAAAACCTACTATTAGGTAACCGAGGGCTTGGAGCCCTCCTCCAAGCAGTGCGCCCTTCCATTTACGATTGATCGTCGCCAAGACTGTAAGGGAAGAAGTCAAACCTTAAACAAAAACGTAAAGGTGGCTAAGGGCAGGAAGCCCGCGTCAAGCAGAGAAACCAGTTACACGGACGCCAAGGGCTTGGTGTTTTAACCCAAGCAATGCAACCTTCAACTTCACAACCGAGCCTCGAGACTGCAGGCAAAGCATCAATTTATTGCTCGAACACGAAATCATAAGTATATATCTACATTTTATATTCAATGAACCAACTACTTATAATACCAAAGAGAAATTACACACGCAAACTTACAGCATCCATTCGTCCCCCTCCCCTTCCGCCTTCTGCCTCTCCCACTTAACATCTTGGGAAGAGTTGACACTTACGTTATTTCCCGAACGTTGGTCCTTCGAGTCGGATAGAGTGGAGTAGAACTTACTGACTCACTCGGTCAGTACGACCCGACAACACTGTTAAAGCATCTAAATGCGAGTGCATTTAGATAGTGAACCATATGCAATTATAAAATGTCCAAGATTTGAGAACTCGTCGACAAGAGATCGGCAAAAGTTATTAAAAGAAGAACAATTATGCTTAAAGTGCTTAGACCTTCACCACTCTAAAGACTGCCGTAAGAGGGGCGACTGGGAAGTCTTCAAAATACACCATCACACGATGTTATACAACGAGGAAGAACCATTGACTTTGGATTCAGGCAGCCATTCAGCAACAGGTGACGAGGAACTTCCAACGTCGCTCTCAATATTACTTGCCGCAACATGCTGTACTTAAACAAGACAGTATCACCACAAAATTACAAGTAGCGTTTAATGGATCGAGTGCATCCACGTCAGGTCAATCGATCAACAACCCGATAAATACAGGAGCAAACTTACATGTTGACATCGCAGATGAGTTATTGCGTATCCGACAACTTTACAAAGAATTCTTTGGGCTGACGACCGAGTGCCATTTCATCCAAGTACAACCACTTGTGGTACGAAAGATCTTAGTAGTTCTTAGTAGTGAGAACACCGCTTAAACTCATCGAAGACGAGGGTAACAAACGTCCCCTTCCTGTGCCATCTACAACATTAGGTAGATATGTCGACGATGACATCTTCGGAGGAAGCAGACATTCCACAGCAGCTAAAGGAAATTCATCTACAACTCCGAAGCTTTTGCATGGCGGGCGGTTTTCCACTAGCAAAATGCGACACGACACATCCGGATGTCGTAACAAAATTGAAACGAGAGCGACGACGACAAAATTGAAACGAGATAGATTTAGTTTTACAAGTAAGATTTCACTAGAGAACTGCACTTGAATGAGCGTATTGTACGAAGCGGATAACCTTGTCTCAAAATTGTCGTAATACTTGATCCACTGGGTTTTGTATCCCCCGTAGTGATCGAAGTTAAAATCCTCTTGTAGGAGCTCTGGCTGTAAATGTACGTCCGCATGTAAATGCGGAATGTTCGAGCGAAATCAACACTTAAAGTATTAATTGCTAAAGAATCTTTATAGTATCATATGAAACATGGCACATTATGATGTCAATCTTGAAAGAAATTATCAATATTTGAAAATTTACTAATGAGTATTATCCTTACACTTTTTAATTCGTATGCGTTGGACTCAATTTTTAAGCGTCTGTTTTGAATTCAAATTTATCGCAACAATATAAAAACTTTAAATCTTGGACCAAATAAATAAAAGAAGTTGAAAAAAACCAAAGTTAATTTATGTTTTAAAGTGCCAAGTATACAATTATCGCAAATAATTTAATTATTGCCGTCCATGCAAATGAGCCGGTGCCATTGTCATTAACAATGACCTCGGCTCGCCTCAATGTACTCACTTGTAATGATTCCTCTTGATCTCCTTAATGGATATTTGCAGGGGATCGTGGGTCTTTTGGTGGGCCAATAAATTGTAGCGTTCGGCGAAGCGTTTGCCACAATTGTTGCAAGTGTAGGGTTTTTCGCCCGAGTGACCACGCATGTGCCGCTTCAGGTGCGATGTGGACAGTAATGAAAGATTGCACACCTGCTTTGGCCAAAAGCCGAGGGGCAACAAGATACAATCATTATACATTATTGAAAATATAGGAATTGAAATTCATATTGAAAATTCATGGAAGTAGGAAGTCTTGGTAATTAGGGGATTGTATAAAGTTGATACGCGTAGTCTCGTTCGCACATAATTTGTTTATACACAGCTGAATATTTTCAGATCGCGATAATAATACCAAAAACACTATGTATGAAAATATATTAGAAATTATGGGCTAAGTAATAAATGAACCGAGTTTTAATTCAATATGCATTATTAATGATATTTACGGCGTATCGATGAAATATTCTCTTACTAGGCAAAATGAATTGAAATTTTTGCTTTAAAATTATTCGATCGAACACTATTTACGCAATTAAAGTATATAATGTTTCATTATTAAGGCGCAATTTTTTATGCGAGAGAATAAAAACGTACTTTAATTTCATAAAATAAAATTGTAATGACATTTTTATATCTTTATTATTAAGACCGGTAGAAAATATAAAAGTTAAATTTAAATATTAATATTTTGTAATTGCAAATTGATACATGTTTATTTTTCTGTATAAACACGTGAAGTATAATTAATTCATAATATTAAGTAAAAATATCCATAATGCAATATTTATGATAATAAAAATACATTTGTCTTCGTTTCATATGACTCGATAAAAAGAATAACTGCAAATTGCTTACTAATATCTTCAGTTAAATTCAAGCCAATTAAATTATGTATAAGAATTTTTAGAATAATTTATAATTTAAACAAAACTGATTTTGATAATGTAAAATTTTTTTTTCTGGTCACTAATTTATAATTACGCAATTTTTAAAAATTTTCTTTTAATGTACAAATTTCTCATATATATATATCATATATATATATGCAAAAGGTATATTTAATTTTAGATTATTTATTTTTTATTTGTATTATAAAAAATTAAATCTACGATAAATTACTTAATTGTAGAAAATATAATAATAGAAAATGTAATTTTTGAACAGCAATAGAAACTAAATTTTGGCATGGCTTTTAAAAATGCAGCATTGGAAAAATAACAATGAAAATATAAAAAAACATTTCGCCATAAACAATACTATCTTACTTAATTCTAAAATTACACAATGTAACAATATTTTATTCGATTCTAAACTCAATATATTGCTACAATTATAACACATTAAATAGATGAAATTATAATTTATCCGACGTGACTAGGATCTCAAAGAATAAGAGTAAAATATATTTATTCCTACAGAATATACTATCAATTAGTTAGTCTTAAAATCAATAAGTATACATACATGACAATTGTAAGATTTTTTTCCTGTGTGCGATAGTGCGTGCATGTTGTAACTTGTATGGTGGACAAATCTTTTGCCACATAACTCACACTGATAAGGCATTTCGCCAGTATGCAATGGTAAATGCCTTTGTAATGCACCTTTCTGCGTAAAACATTTATCGCAATGACTGCAGCGAAAAGGACTCACACCATTATGCATGCCTATATGAATTTCTAACGCATGTTTGTGCTTGTACGCTTGTCCACATTTTTCACACATGTACGGTCGCAAGTTTGAGTGGGACTTTATATGGATTTTTAGTTCTCTGACTGTCCGCCACTTTTTGTTACAAGTTGGACAGGTGTGCTTCAAAAGTTTTTCGTTGTACTTGGAGATTCTATCAGACTTGGATGACCCATCACTAAAATTTATACTTGGGTATTCCAAATTTTCTGTAGAATTTAAATCTAAAATAAACATTATATTCCATTTCAAATTAAATTAAAATCCTGTACTCAATGATGTTTAATTTAAATTAAAACTTAACATAAATTTTGCAATAATAGATATATATTAAGGAAGAAAGGTTCAAGTGTTTCAAGAATTAGTAAATGCATTAAAAAATTGGTATAAAATAATTTGTAAGATATACCTTGACTTCCCTCAAATACGAAGAATTTATATTAAAATTATAAAGATAAATCATATATTGTTTACTTTTCACTTACTTTTATTGTCATTGGCATCAGTTTGTACGTCAAAAGTATTCTCGCATTCAGAATTGGTTTTTTCAATGTTAGAAGTTTTGTCTATGTCGAAAAATATATTAGTATAATCTTTTGAGTTCAAAGGCGATATATTACATAATTCAGTGAACACCTTATCATCTTCTGAGCACTGTTCAACGTCCAGACAGCTAATTATTTTGGACTCGTTCTCATTACTTATCGCAACTTTATTACTATTCTGAATTTCTATATCGCTCGATATCTCATAAGATGCTTTATTGAACTGAATGTCAACCTCATTGGATATCACATAATTTTGTATAATTTTATTTGTAATATTGCTTAATGAAATCAAGTCCTTGTCTGACCAATGATTCCAGACTATTTCATTTGTATAACGTATGTGATCCACCCTTTCCATTTCTGACACATTTGGTATAAGCTAAAGAATAAAAATTGTATAGTTCAGGCATTGCCTCGACAAATGATCAAAAATTGAAATTTAATAAGAACCTTAATTAATTTAGATTTCTGATTGCTACGATTTTCGAAAATTTTGAAAATTTCCGATTGTATATTTGTAGCTGTCCACTGCACTTGTTCAAGAATTCCAAATAAATTATAACATCGTACACAGATATAATTACTGCTTAAGTCAGAAAGCGTTAATTTAAGTACTTTTAATACAAAATTTACCATAAAGTCTTGAATATGTGGAAGAGAAATGAAAAACATATTGGTATTATCATCGACGTTTTCATTGCAGACAAAACAAATCATTTTATACGGATATAGTTGATATAGAATTGACATTTTAACTTTGATCCAATAGTCAATTTTTAAAATTTTGTCGATTACCTGAAAAATATTATACAATAAAATTATTATTTTACATAAATCAATAAACTTTAAAAGAATTTAGGACAAAGTAAATTAAGGTGAATAAAAAATTGTTTAAATTAAATTTAAATTAATAAAACGTACTTTTCTTATACATGGAAGACTACAGACAGCAATGATATTTATAACCTATGACATTTAATTTAAAGCAATACTCATCAATTCACTTTTATAACATAAATTCTTGTATGAATATTTAATGGCAGAGGGAGCAAATTATCCAATGAATAGCTTAACAATATTTTAATACAAAACACACAATTAATAAAGAAAGATAAAAATGCTTAAAAAATACTCATACTCGAAATATTTACTTAATCGCCATGTTTGCAGTGTTGTCAAATTATTTTCAACCAAATTCAAATCGTGAATTTTATGCGGCAATATATATATATGTACACATACGCATGTACGCATAATTAATTTGATTGCCCGTGTGTTTAAGAGTAAGAGGTATTGTAATAATTAATGCCAATAGAATTTTACAATTCATTTATAAAAACAAAAATATTTAAAGGCGCGTACGTGCGTCTGCTTTTGAGAATTTAACGAACGATTTCTTAAATATGATGTTTATATCAATAAGTAATACAGTGCAGTAGTTGCTTTAATAATTATTCGTAAGAATAGAACTCAGAGCTTTATCACTTTTCTGTTCGCATGTAAAGAAAAAGATTATATACATTGCAGGCATCGTCAGTCATTAGTATTTTTGCAGATCTCGCAACACAAAACACGAATAACCGGCAGAAAAACGACTATTTTGAGCCTAAAGTAAAGATATAGCGTAATTCAATATGGAGTTTTGTTGTTTAGAATACGAAATAATAAGAAGGGAATTAAGATTGAACGGCAATAAATACTTACCTGTGTGTACAAACACTCTGCGAATAAATTTGTACTGATATTCCCATCAAATAGCATTAGTATAACTAACAAATTTAATAATAAAAATACCGAGTGTACATAAAGTGCGAAAGTTTTATAGAAAAGTCAAATAAATGCTTATCTTGATTTGCCATATCTCCTACTCCCATTTTTATTATACGTTTGCTTGGAAAAACTTTAAGAAAAATAGAGAAACAAGAGACTGAAAAAATCGCAAACTCCAATAAGATTGTCAACTAATAAATCTATCCTTTTATTATATTAAATGTTACATATCGTTGAAAAAATATCAATTTCATTAATTATAATATTTAACAATTTAAAAAGTTACTTTAAATATTAAAGCTGATATTTTCACACTCACTCGACGTATACGTTAACATTTACAATTCATTTATAAAGTATTAAATTACATTCTGTTATTTACTGTAGACATAATTCATATTTATTAGCGAAAGACAGGGCTCTCAACGAAAACAAAATTCATTTGTAAGAGCGTATTTATTAGATATCAAAATTTCTAATAATTCACAGCACATATTTGCTTACAATAATAGTGATCGCTACATTTTAATTTCACGTGATATTATTAATAAACTTGTAGCTGCCACACCTCGGCAATTCCTTATCGGATGTCTGCTTAGTCTTTCCCTTATCACGACGTGGATGTACTCGTAGTCTTACAGTACATATTTGTAGGTAAGGTGGGTACGCTGCTTACGTATAAGAAATCGCAGACGACTTGGGCCATTTGTAAAGACGACGAGGTCCAGTCAAAGTTCCCTGCCCGAGAAGTAAGAAGTTCCGAGGTTCTCGAGGTAGGAGGATCCAGGCCAAAGTGGATCCAGCCAAATGATCGGACAAGATCGGCCCTGTCTTCCCTTTATGGATCTTCTAAAGTTCCACTTGGGCTGGCCCATGCTAATCGTGACTATTGCTGGGGAAATTCGCACATTGGGCAAAATTTCAATTTTGCAAAAAAAAGCGAACTTTCCGTTAGTACATAGCAGAAAGAGAAAGAGAGATGGATATGGAGTAACGGGTGAGTAGACTTGGTTGTGGCGTTGGCGAAGGGGGATTGGGGGGAGGGGGGCGAGGGGCGAGGGAGCAGGGTAGTGAGTTAACTCTTAATGTGCTCGTTAATTCCTTTACTATATTATTTATTATAACCATTCGCAAATGTGCGCATAATGTGCAAAATGTGCATCCAGTATATGAATGTATTAACTTTTAATTAAAATACCTTTGAAGAATAAAATAATATTCCATCTATGGTTATTCCAACATTTATAAAATCATCAAAGACAAACAGCCGGATTCACTTTCACGATAAAAGAGTGTAAATAAATTTTTAAGTATTTCTTTAAATTTCTTTTCAATTGATGCCTTGTGTAAAAATGTATGTATTTTCAATTTGTATTGGCATTTGCAATGTTATATAATTATAATTTAAAGCAATGTGTTGCCAAGCTCTCGTATTCCCTCGTATTTTTATGACACTAAGGGCATTGAAAATTTTCACATTTATTATCCATACATTATAAAAGTGGATATTCTATTAAAAATAATAACATTAACTATTTCAAATTGCGTAATCTTTTAAAATGTCATAAGGCACTGGCAATTTCCTGAGTATCTCCGATTTAAAAGCATTGCACTTTAAGAGATAAAGATATCTTTGTAGTAAGTAGTGCATGGAATGCATAATAAAAAGTTACAATCATAGTCTTAAATTGTAAAGTATTTTTATGGCTTTTCCTGAGCTCTAAGCACTAATTGTGTTGACCGGAGGTCCAACTATATGTATAAGTATAAGTAAAATTATTTCACGCTGTTTATAAAATCATAAAAATAAAATATACTTAATAAATACTTCTATGAATCTTTACTAGGTATTTTGTTTTGTGGGTGCTGATTGTTCCTTAGATAAAAAATATAACGGAGTATAACGATCTATATCTTTGATCTATGAATTTTATCGTATGTCATTAAAATGGACGTGAAACTGAAATCTGTTAAAATCTCTAATATTGAATGCTTGAAACGATTTTTTATTGCTATACATGCGATCTTAGAGCTGAAAATAAATCTTTGTGAATGCTTTCGTTATATTTGCAAAAAATAATTGAGTCGCTTCACTTTTCATTATTTTTATACATCCGATTGAAAGTGTCTAGTCTCTCTTTATAGTCGTATGTAACAGAAATGAAGAATATTCATTACCACGCGAGTATTCGCTTTAAAGAAACAACAATTAAATCAAGCAATGCCATGCCTACTTAATACTCTATATAATTATTACTTACAAAAAATTCATAACGATGGATTATCATATTGATGCGATTTTTTTTATTAAATAAGAGTATTACATTGCAAAATTGAATACCTATTTATTTATTCATCAGTACGCAATATTTAATTCTAGTTTTAAAAAAAGAGAAAAAAGAGCACTGTACTTATTTCAAATTTCAATGGCTTTAAATTGTTATATGGTTTTGTTTAAACTCGTAAACAACCATATTTTTTAGAGGCTCAATTAATTCTGCAATTGAAATTTCAGCAAAGACTAACAAACGTAGACGACATTACTCTCGTGACTTACAAGGTTGTAAAGTTTAGTTATCATTATCTGTTTACTGAATATTGTGGTTATTTATCTAATCGTTATTATAGAGTTCCGTAAAGAAGAATGTGTGCATGCATTATTAATTTCATAACAGAAGAAGAATACACACGTCCGTATATTATTATCTTTATGATGTAACAAAATAAAAATAAAATTATATTGGCACTATGAGAACAAGAAAATAAAATAATAATATTTATGAATTGAATATGAAATGAAGAAAAATTGCATATTTTTATACTTATTGCATAAACTAAATATACGAAAGAAATCAAATTTTGTAATACGACGCTTTAACTTTAAAAGACATTAAAAGGTGTTTTTTATTTCAAATGTATTGATCTTTTATAATGTAATTTAATTGACAAAATTAATTTTTATATATTGATGGTTAGTGAAAATATTTAACTTGTACTCCAAGTAATAATAATTTCGAAAAGAAGATAAGCGAATTTCTAAGGTAAAACATTCAATGATAAATAAAAAACTGATAACTGATTAATTCAAGTATATTAGTTTTTGTATTATTGATTACATATCTTGAAAAGAACTAAATATCGATGGATCTCATACTCGCTTACTCTTACTTATATTTTATTTGAATTTGCAATTTCCGATTGTCTATAATTCTTTCATAATAACTCCATTTTCCCTATCTTTTTGAAAATGTTTATTTATTAACTCATTAAATAATAAATGAGGATCTTGATTTCTCCCATCACTGAATTTAATAATCCAATCTGTTGCTGATGTAACCGATTGTTGTACAACTTAATAAACAACTATTTTCATTACGTATTGTCAAAACATTTGAATAATGAGAATAAGATTTACAAATTTTGACTTTTAAATTTAATTTACTACTGTCAATATGTATACTAATATTTTTGAAAATTAGAATTTTTCAAATGGTATTTTAATGTTTTTGTTATTTTCTTTATAAAGTATGTTTCATTTTGTAATTTTACACTTATTTCTTGAAATTGTAAATTAATTAAATTTAAATTGTATATTACATATATCATATATTGAACTACGAAGACCGTACATAGTTCTAGCCAACAATTATTTTATACAAAATTAATACAAATTACTGTATTACATACAAAAGGTAAAAAGGAAACAAAAATATCAATACTTTTATAATATAAAACATAATAAAGTAATTTATACTTATAACATAGTATATCATGTGATGAATTATATTGATTTTTAATAGTCGTTTATAAATATATTACTTAATAAAACCATGTTATTTATTGAAAATTCAGTTTGATAAAATGAAATTGCGAAAGAACAAAATTAATTTATTTGAAGAGCAACTATTAATTTACAAATTATTATTACTTTAATTTTCACTAAAGACGAGTATTAAAATGATTTAAAGGGCATTGTTATAAATTACGGTTAATTTTATAAGTTTTATTTGAAAGAAATTTGATCATAAATTTATAATTAAAATTTAAAGAAATATAAGCATTGTAAGTTTACATGTTCCCTGATTTATTAAAAAACTTCATTGCTTAAGATTAAACATTTTACAATATAAACCACAAATAAAACAATTCATTAATTATAATAAAAATACCATTTTATTTTATATTTGGAATTATATGTAAAGCTTTTTCTTAATAATATATATATGTAACAAATTTCTTATTTATACGTAGCTTATATCTATAAAAGTACTTATAATATGCGCAATTGCTTTGGACGGTCAATACATGGCAACACTGTCACATTAATTAAGATACCTAACTTTTTAAAGATGACGGATTATGTGAAGGTAATTATTAAGTAACGCTTAATTATAAAATTGTAATACAAATACTATTTTGTCTATTAGAAAAAAAAAAGGAAATTAATTCAAGCTAAATGAAATAATTAAATAAATTATATATTTATGCGTATAGACATTGATCGCTTATTTATACCACTTTTTTACTTTATAATTAATATATTATATAATTTATATTAAATATTATTATAAGAATATATTTTTAATTGAAAAAACTCGAACATTATTTTAATTTAAAAAATAAAAAGTTCCCGTAGCTTTCATTGAAATACTTTTTTTTTAACGAATTTATATATATGTATGTATATATATATATTTATTTATTTAATATAAAATAATATATGATATGATTAAACTAAATTGCTAATAAATCATCTATATTTGTGTTTAAATCAGTATCTTTGGTTTCGAATAATACCCTGCGAGGTGCAGGTCGAGGCACTTGACTAGCAATACTTTGAGCTTTGAACTCGACTTGACTAGCTGAATAATCCAATATAGAATTCATCATGTCTATTGAACTCTGGTTATTGTGGGTCATTTCAATTCTATCATCACCAGCGGATAGTGTCTTGGATGAAAACATAGCTTCTATTGATCCTGCTGGCTTACGACGTGAAGTTTCGAGCTAAAAGTAAGAAAATTTATTATTTTAAATATCGTTATATTATTTAAAAGACTGTTTAATACATGTATTTTAAAAGCATATGTTTTAGACCTTTTCTTGGATTTTTCTAGAAATTTCAGCAATTTTTTCACTTTGTGAAGTTTTTAATTGAATGCTTTCATTGCTTGAATTTTTCCTCACCGTCATTTGCTCTTCTTCCTCCAAGATACTAAGGATTTTACAAAGCATAAATCAAATATTGTAATATGAATTTATATCTTATTATACATAGAACTAGTTTTAAGTGAAATTATTTATATTTCTATTACATGCACTCGTCACTTATTTGATTTTTATATCATAAATGAGGAGATCAATAAATTAATCTAAGTCTAACCTTGGAATATCCCAAACAGTATTATTCAATTCTTTAAATTGATTGTATTCCTTTTCAATAAATTCACTGATAGTTTTTGACGAAGTAGCCTTCTTTTCAGGTGAGCTTTCTTTCTCCAAATCAAAAAGAACTTTCTTCTTGACTATGTTTCCCATTGATCCACTTGTCGATTTAAGAACGCTTTTATTATTTTTTGGTGAGGCCACAGTCCACATGGTATCGAGTTTCGTTGTCTGGCTCTCATTAGCTACAAGACTGGAATCTTCGACCATTGTTTTTATAATATTTGGAGATGAAGTAATTTTTTCGTTTGAAATATCTAATTTTGGAATATCTGTAATATCTTTCAGAAAATCTTCGATATTTTGATAAGAGCGATGCAGCTTTTCTATGTATTTGGATGGTTTTATTATTGGTTCGGTCACTGCTTCGCTCATCTTTTCTTCATTATGAAAATTTGATTTCGGTCGCGGAACCGATTCATTTTTTTTTTTTGCTTTTTAGCTGATTCCAATTTAATTTGTTTCTTTATTTCTTGGATATCTAGTTGAGTTGGTTTCTTTGGTAAAAGTTCAAGGCTTAACCTGCGTTTTGTTTGAATTTCTCTAGGAGTTGAATTCTTTGAACTTACGATGGATGCCGTAGTGTCTAATAATTACATCATTATTATAAAAAGTGATAAAATGCTTATAGTAATATAGAATACATATAGTGTGCATTATATATATATATATATATATATATATATATATAATGAAATATGCACAGTGTGTTCAAATAAAAGATCTAAGATAAATTAATCAAAGAATTTTTAATTAAAAAATATAAGATGATTTATATTTAAACCACATTTCCTTTAGAAAACCTATATTGATCTTCAAAAATTTTAAAAGTATTCTATTTTTCTATTCATTTTCTATTAATTGACTTTGCACTTCGATTTTATTTTAATTTTCCTAAACATAATTTTCTCTCCCTTTTTAAAAATGAAAAATTTAATTTGTAAGCTTCTTACCATTGTTTTTTTGAATTTTAAAGTCATTGAATGCTTTTAATGCTTTTGACTTGACATTTTTCATTGTTTTATTTAAAAATGATTTTTTTTCTAACTGGATCCCTTTAGGAGATTTCTGATTCATGGACATTCTTCTAAAGATTTCTTCGAGTAATTTTCTACGGACATGTTCATATTTTGGATATCCCTGAAAATATGTGAATAATGTTCACTTTACTTAAAATTTATAAATATAATATTTGGATATATAATATACATAGAAATTATTAAAAGGACATAAATTTTATTTTATCTATTATTAATAAATAAATGGTTGTATAAAATTAAGTATTAATTAGTATGATAAAGTTACATTTAAATTTAGTTAAATATGATAAATTAAATATACTGTCTGTAAATTTTTAGAAAATGAATACTTATAAAAATTACATTTTTACATGAAAGTTTTTGACATTATTCAAACCTCTAGTTTTTATCATTATAATAAAAAAATTTATTAAATACAATGCTTGCGTACTTTAGATGAAATATTCTGATTATGCCTAATGCTTTCCATCTTTTCATTAAATGTGGCTATTGGTATTGTATTCCATTCGGGATCGATTCCTAAATTCTTTAATCTACTTTCAAAAGCGTCTTGCAATTCCTCTTTGATTAATTCAATTGACAATGATGACGAATGATTTTTCGAAGGGCTGCTTTGCTATAATTCAAATTTATAAGATTTTGCAATTTTTTTCCATCCAAAAAGATTTACCAATGTTTGCCAGTTACGTGTACCACAAAAAGATTACCTGAATAATTTTGTTTCCCATTTCCTTTTGCGTTTCATCGTTCGTGCTATTAGTGTGTGTTGCTTCGTAGCTCGTGTTGCCATCAGTTTCCTCTTCAAATTCAGATTCCGATTGCATATCAGTGCTGCTTTCGCTTCCTGCCGATTCATTTAAAGAGGAATATCCCATACCGGCTTTGGTAGTACTTTTGCAAAGCAAACTTCTTTCGGACTTCTTTTCTTTTTTATTTAAGAGGTGATAATCTGTAGATGACTTGTTAAGACTCTTCTTCGTTTTTGGAGATTCTTCTGTTTTTCTATTTCTTATGACTTTATAATTTTTAATAAATTTGAAATCATTAGTACGTTGGTTATTATCTTCGAGCTTATTATTTTTTAACGTTGCTTTTTTATTTTGACTTTGTCGACTATTAATGGCATTTTCATTTAAAGATTCGACTCGTTGATTACAAGATTTTTTAACTTCAGAATCTTTTTCCTTGGATTTTATGCTTTGAGCGTCTTGTATATTTTTCGTAAGACTTTTAAGTTGCTCACTTTGAGCGTCTTGTATATTTTTCGTAAGACTTTTAAGTTGCTCACTTTGGGCGTCTTGTATATTTTTCGTAAGATTTTTAAGTTGTTCGCTTTGAGCTGTGAGTAATTTTGATTGACCGATGGATTGTTGTTCCAAAAATGAAACTTTTCCTTCGTATTCGGTTTTCATATTCATTGCGGATTCTTGTGTCACTTTCATTTGATCGTATAGATTTTCGATATCACTGCGGTGTTGATTTTCAAGATGATCTATTTTTGATTTCCAATATTCTTCTTGTTTCGATAGTTTCATTTCAACTTCGTTTTTATTCGATGTCAACTTTGAACCAAGTCAAATTATATATTAATTTAAATTTACGTTACAAACAATTATTTGTTAAAATTGAAAAATAAAACTTACGTGCTCTTGCAATTGATTTTTTAATCTCTGAATTTCACTCTCTTGTTGATTGACCAATTCTTTAATGCTTTCACGAGTCAGCTCATTCTCATGCTGATTTAAGTTGTTTTCTTTTTTCTTAATGTTCTAATAATAAAGGATAAAAACGATTGGAATAATTTTAAATGTCTTTCTACATGTATTTGGAATTATTTTAATATAAACTTTACAATTTTATTTCACCTATTTAAATCGTGAATTAAAAAAAAAATTATTTTAAAAGAGTCGGTAAAATATTTTTAAAATATAAAAAAATAATTGTAATTTTTTCAATGTAATACTTTTATCAATAAATAAATATATAATAAATATATGTATATTTACAAAAGCACAAAGATTGTATATAACCATTTAAAAGATGTTTATTAAATTTTGTACTTGAACAGTTTACAAAAACTATTCCTTAATTAATTTATAAATTTACAAAATTAAAAATAATTAACTACAATCTATTTTTAAATAGCTAATGCATAATGAATATATTTTGATATTTATTAAAACTTTGAAATATTTATAAAACAATTATTTGTTTATACTAGATTTCTAAAAAGACCCATATAATATTAAAATTCATTTACCATTCAAAACATTTAAAACAATGATCTGTGTTCTTTTTATAATAAAAATAACAATGATTTTGATAGCTACAGGTAAAATGTAATTTTACATTTTGATAATATGACATCAATAGTAAACATTAACTAATGAAAGAGAATGAATAGTCTTTATAAGAAATTTTTTCGAAACTTATTAATACATATATATATATATATAATTAGAAATGGTTAAAACTTAACAAATTTAATGTAAAATTATCGAGATTATCAACAAAATTCTTACTCTAATTTCTGAAAACAACATAGTCTTTAAATCACTCATTTCATCTTGGTATCGTCTATACTGATCCCCTTGTAAGGAAACACTGTCATCCAGTAAATCTGTTACTTTTTCTTTTTTTGATATTTCATTTTGTAAAATGAATTTGTTAGATTCATTTCTAATTACTCGCTCGGTTTGATTCAGTCGTTCTTTCAAAGACTTTATTTCATTATGCAACTTCTCAGTTTCAGCTCTATATTCATCGTTTACTGGTGATGAGCTAGATAATACTTCCGAAACATTAGAGTGTCGTCGAATGAAATGAGCATTTACAAATGACGCTGATATGAATGTCTTTGGGCAATATGGGCACTATAATAACAATACACATTTATAGAAGCATTTTATAGTCTTGATTTGTTTAAATTCTTAAGTCAAATTAAATATGAAATAGTAAACAAATTTATCATATTTAAAAAGGCAAAATTGTAAAAATAATATAATATCGGGAAAATAGTTCTGAATCGTTTAAAAAACTGAAAAATATTAATTTTGTATAAGAATGTAGAAAACTAATATAATCAGGCTCTCTTAGTTAATTAAAGTATGATCATATTAATAATTCTTATATTTTCTATAATAACAAATTCTATAATAACAAATATTTTTATTAACTAAATGAAGCATTGATTTTATCTATTAAATAATACAAAACTATTAATACTATATTGAGTTGATGGAAGTTACTGTATGTAAGTTGTAGCAAATTATGTATGCATTTAATTTCGTTTATATATTGTATATTGATAAATGAAAATATTTACTTTATGAATTTCTCCACGTAAATCAGATTTTGATTCTATAAATTTATTTTTCTCTTTAAGTTTCTCCTTAATTTCCTTGATTGAATTTTGTAGTTTTATAATTTCTTCTTTCATTTTAACGTTCCCTTCAATTTTGTATTTGAGCTCTTCTTTTAAAATAACAACACTTTGATCTAAATATTGTTTGCAATATAATAAATATTCCACTGCCAATTGAGCTAAACGAAACAACTTAACAAAATTTGGATCCAAAATCTTAACATCGTATTCACTTTCCAAGTAGTAATCAATAACATTGTTAACATTTTGATCGACAATTTGAAAATCTCTTTCTCTTATTACTCTATCGATATCAATAGCACCTAAAATAAAAATATAGCATACTTGTATAGTTAAACTTGTCCCAATATCAATTTGACGATGATACTTGTAATACTTATAGTGATCAAGTGATCCAATTAGTTAAATGCAGAATTTATTAAAAAAAAAAAAAAATAAATTCCCAACAATCACACTCATACATGTTATATTTGATAAAATATTTAAACGTCAAATCTTCCAATCGATCATCTCTTCTTTAAAATGCATTTAAAAACAATGCTTAAAGATTTTATCACAGAAATTATTTTAAGCTTGTTTGCTCTTTATTTTATTTTATTTGTTCTAAATGGAGCTAATATTTACTTATGCGATTCCAATCAACTCGTACTCTAGCTGCATGCATATTAAAATAAAATCCAGATTCACGAGCTAGCTTAGGAAAGTCATGACACCAATTTGTGCCAGCTCTGAATGAAAATGCCATCACAGACTGCCCTTACGTGATCTATAAATAACAAATAACACAACATATCGATATTTTTAAACACGAATGGAAAACAACACTCTTAAAGGGAGTTGCGATAAATTCGTATACTAACCTTATCTCCAACGAAATAAATAATGCATGCTCAATTCGCCCGAGTTGATGTTAATTTCACTATGTACATGCGACCTAAATGGATCATTATAACGTTAAACCATAATCTGCGCTCGGTTAAAATTCTTATCAATAAACGTGGAAATAAAAACAATAGCTAACCTATTTATTGACATAATCGCTAACAAGTTTCGACACTGAAACACAAAGCATATACACATTTGATTGAAATAACTCGATATTTTACCATTGCGCGGGGGAGCTAAATGTACCTTTATCTATAACACCTGCCGTTGTATACAATTCACCCCACCTGTTTCGATGTGGTTGAGAAAAAATGGATCGATGAGCGACCGGCATGTTGACACGCATAGTGTCTCGTGCCTATAACGATAGGCATATCCTATGCCTAGGACCAACAACTTTTTGTATTTTAGGATTGTTAGGCCCTTAGATGCAGGCATCGTTAAATTTTCATCGATATTTGGAGAGCAGCAGGAGACATGAATGTTGGAATGTGCGATTAGAGGCAATGCGCATTAAAGCTTTGAGTATGTCCTTTTTGTATACAAATGTCGGGTGAATCGCGTCAAAGTGGGTCCGTGACGCAATTAAAGGATAATTTATATTGCTTTTTTATTATACAGTGTTATATTGTCGTTGGATTATTTTTATAAATTTCATAGTTCTTAACAAGCTTCATTATTATCGACTAGTCATGGCTATTAATTATAATTGGCTTAATAATTAAATAATAATTTTATTTTATTTATTGAGACGCTATCCCTATGAAATTAAAAATAGAACGGTCCAACTCCAAAGTCGCATATGCATTCCGTGCGTGTGTGTGCGTGTGTGTGTGCGTGTGCGCGCGCGCGCCCGTACAATATCAATAACCTCGAAGTGACTTAAAAGGAAAATTTTCCGTGAGCTCGAAAAGGAGAATATTAAAATATTATTATGTGTCCGGAACGATAGATATAATATAATTATAAATGCAGAATTAATAGATAAAATAGCAAAATTCAGTCAGAGGAAAATTGGCGAATCCGCCAATTTTAATAGCTTAATAAGTAAATTAACTTTTAAATTAAGAAACAGCAGGTTTTTTCATTGTTTTAAATCAATAATAAAATAATGCAGATTATTTATAAAATGAAATTTTTTAATCATGTTATTTTCTGCGTAAGCACATTCAAAAACAAAGAAAATGTTGAATGGCTCACGATTTAGTCGTTACATCTTGTAACGAACTTTCATTATTCTTTGTGCATACCAATAGTTCGCTATTTTCTCGCATAAGTAACAATTTAGACATTCTTTCGTCCATGTACTTCTCCTTCTATAATAAAAATTTCAATTTTCCCATCCTCTTCGCACAAATTCAATCTGCCCATAATATAATTTTAAACGATTATTCGAATACTCTCCTTTTTATTTTGCAGCATTCGCGTAATAATATTTTTCCATCCAAAGTAATAGTAAAAAACTAATTCTCCTTCAATTTATTCTCACATTGTTAGATCATTATTTTACTTATGCTATCCTCATTAACATCGATTTCACATTTTTTCATCGCTTGTTTTTTCTAAATTCTTTCTATAATGTTCTTCGTACTATTGCGATTTCGTCGTGATTTCTATTATCGCCATCGTACAAGTTTAATTTATTTTCTCTCAATTGATTGCCCGCATCATACCATTAATATTCGTTTTACGACTCAAACTCCATACTAAGAGTTCTTATTGTTATAATAAAATAAAATTTCATTTGCAAATTGGAAATATTATGACGGCTATTAGTTTCTATTCAAATTGAGTCAAATTATAAATGACAAAATATTACACAATGACACTGACACGGGTCCATAAATAAAAGTTTTTAATATTTTAGTAATTCAATATTTTAATATCGATAAAGCTTTCGATGCCCATGTCCATGAAATAAAAAGTATTCTATAATATTTCTTTCTTATATCTATGCTTCTAAATAAATAATTCATATATTCAATTTACTAAGAATCGTGACGAGTGTTTTTTTTTAGAAATAAGAAAATATTTAAAGCGACCTGATATTATAATAATAAAGAAATCAAGAAGCTTAATCTTAAATTTGCTGACTAATAGATAATTTCAGCGCTCATAGCAGTGTCAGAGATGTATTCATAAATGGAATGCTTAGATGTTATAAAATTATAAAATTCTAGGACAATTCCTCTGGAGGAAAAATGCTGCAGAGCCTCAAAACTCTTTTCCATATGAGATTGTTCGTTGTAGGGCATTAGAGGCACAAATAATCGGCTGAAATTAATGGAAAATTAAAAAACTACAGTGCGCCGAACGTACGAGAATTGATATATTTTATTATCAACACTTTTTTTATTCAATGAAAATGAAGAGCTAAAAATGTTGTCTGTCTGTCTGATTTCTCTTTAATGAAAAATACTGAAAATATTAAGATGCTATATTTCAGGACGTTCTATTTAGTTTGTACAAAATATCTCAGATAAAATATAATTGTTGCTTTATAATTTAATGGACATTAATTTTGAACAATAAATACTGTTATTGTGGATATTTTTATGTAAATTTAATTTTCGACATTTAAAAAATGTTTTTCTATTTATAACAACATCTAAATATATATATATATATATATATAGTTTATTTTATGTATTAAACAATACTCTTTGACATAAAATAAACAGTAAGAATTACTTGACCTTGAGGTATATATATATATATATATAATGTAAATATGCATAACAATAATATAGATCTGTAAACTTCGAAGGAATTGATATTATAGAGAACGAGCACAACAATTTCTCAGTTTGAAAAAATTTACGATTAATTATGTAAATTATTCAAAGAATATCATGAAACTCTATGGAAAAAATATTATTATCTGCTGTTTAAAGTATACAAAAAAACATTTGCTTTTTGTTGTTTTTACATTCCTGATCTATTAGAGTAAATTGAACTTAATTGAACGTAATTGCTTTGAGTCGTATAAGGCAACTATAAAATTAACTTTCTAAGCGAAAAGTTATTTGTATCAAGTTCTCTTATAAGATAATAAAATGTTACTGCAAAATATTGTAGTTTCTTTTATATTATAATAAACGGAACCACAAATTCATATTATCGCATGTACATAAAATTGATTTAACATGTTGATAAGATCAGACAAATATTTTATTTTTAAGCAATTAAAGAATTATGGTTTGAAATTTTGTGATTAAGCTCTATTTGAATAATCTTAAAGACGTATGATTCGCGATAAATATATATATATATATTTGATATGATTATGAAATATATTAATATAATGGTATCAAAAAATAACATTTTTTAAGTGTATTGCAATCTACTTTTTATTGTTTAACAGAATACACTAATGAGACATGTGTGTTCTCATTTTAATTAATTATTCATCAATTCTGGTATAGATTTATTTTCCATAATAAATATAAAATGACAACTGATGTACATCTAATAATCCCGATAATATTCTGAATGAAGTATTATTAAAATTTGTCATTTTAAATTTCTAAGAACAATATGCTTCAGAATGTACATTTGCCGGTAAACACTTTGAAATCTATTATTCATATATTAATTAAACTATGTAAATTTGTACGAAGAAAAACATTACAAATTTGTTAAAGTGTAAAAACCAATTTATCGATGATATAAAATAAGTAAGACTTTACGTTTTGATGTGTTTTTGATAGAAAGTAACGTTAATGTTTTAATTAAAATGTACGTTCAAGTTTATCGAGTTATTATAATACTTAATAATTATTATTATTGTTTTTGACAAATATCTTGTTACAAAAAATTATTATGTTTTTAATTTAATTTTACTTTTAACTGAATTTTAAAAATACAGTTCACTCATTATAATGATCCATTTCATTGACACTTTTTAATAAAAAGTTTATCAATATTTCAAAATGTTTAATCGAATTAAAAAATATATAGACACGTGCGGATGATAATTATAAGTTTTAAGATGTTGTACACAACAAAATTTTAAGCTCAAAAATGAAATAAGAAACACAATACAGAATTCCGTTATATAAATTGTTGAATCAATACGTTTAACGTAACTGAATAATTTCATAATTTCACACGATTTTATAAAACTGAATATAATTAATTTCACTAATTAATGCCCAAAATTTGTATAAAATATTAAAATTATTATAATTATTGTAAACTTGTTCTTTCTCATTTACATATTTCAGAACAATAATTTGTGATCAGTCAATTAAAATTATTCAATTATATATAAAATTATTATATATCTGAGTTGAATGGTAAAGTACTATTTTTATATGAATGCCGTGTTTTGTCAAAATTCTAACTCAATAAACGGGATTATTTTATTAAAAAGAACCTTTATTACAAAAGACTTAGAAACACTAAAATTATTTTTTAGTTCATACGGACAGTTGTAAGATTGAGTAATATTTTTAGAACAGGAAATAAAGCATTTGTACGTAATTTAGAGATTGTAAAAAAAAAAAATTAATTATCTTTACAAACGGAAATAATTAGCAATAATTACAATTTTGTAAATATTATAATTTTTAATTGCGTGCTTTTATTTATAACTTCATATTTTTTTACGATTCATCCGAAGATATTTATAAATATAATTTTTTTTTTTAACTTTTCTTTACAAAATCAGGATTACAAAAAAAATTTCTATAAATCATATGACCTTAATTAAACATTATTTTCAATCATAATATTAATGATTCATGTAATTGGTCGTTGATTTTCTTATTAAAAATATTATTACGAAAGCAATGGGACTCTTTCTAGATTACAATATTATTCTCATTTATTAAAAAATTTATTTGCATCGCTGCAATTCATATTTCTTAGCTGAATCATTGTGTCACAATTCTTACAATAAAAGAAATTATTTAAGAAAACAATTATTTATTACCAGATATTATTTTAAATATCAAGTTTCAATTTGTTCATATTAAATGTTACTAAAAAAGCTTATCACGAAGATAAAACTTGAATAATTCACAAATCACAACCACGTAATATACAAGTAATAGTAAACTAATGTTTTAAGAAATGTTATTATCTCTCCTCGGATAACTATTGATTAGTTTATTTTAATGCTGTTACGTATTGTTTTGAATAATATCTTTATAACTCGGTAAAATACATAATTTGTATATCTCAGATGAAATAACGTATGCTTCCACGGCATTTTTATTTATTTATCCATTTATTTATTTATGTGGGCATTAGTAATGGCTTGAAAGTTGTTATGTATATAGAAATAATGTATTGTACAAGTCAGATGCAGTCAAGTAAATTAGACAAGTAAATTATGATTTTTGCATCAGTGACATTTTCATTTTTCTTTTATATTTGACACTTAATTGATCGGTGCTTAATAGTCGTTTATTATATGCAATTTAAGGCATAATTTCAGAATTTTTTTAATATTCAGAAAATTGTTATAAATTTCGCAGAAGGAAGGGAAATAGTAATTTTTTTTTTTAGTAAGCTTGTAAACATCTCGTCAACTTTTGCTTATAATTAAGCACGAGAATGCATGCGAGTGTATGTAGAATGTGCATGCAATCTTACATATCGATCGATTCCATTCTTCTCGTATGTATTTCTGAAAAATATGTCTTCGCTCTCTTCTCACTTGTCCAATATCATTTTTGAACGAGACTGAGTTTTATCCGAATGTCACACGTTGGATTAGTATCGAAGAGCCAAATCTAATGTCCAAACAATTTCCTATGAACAATTAACGAACATCTTCTATGTTTCCCATTCCAAGTGAACATCGTCTATACGAAAACCTAAAGCATTGAAACTGGATATAAATATCTGACAATTGCGAGATGGCATTTTTGCATATTTTTTTCTTTTTTAAGCTAAATTTTACACTGGTGGATAATTTATTTGATATTCATCTGTTTAAATGTGCTTGGCAATTATAAGGAAGGGTGTTGAACATTGCTCGGTGATGCCCATCCATTGGTCATTGGTATCAACCCCGGAATACCGTCATTTATTCGGCAAAGAAGCTTTTTCAGGAAGCAATAAAAGACAAGTAAGCGTTATGTGATATGGAGGCATCCGAATTCAAGTCCATTCCATGAGTTAGAGTGGTGCGAGCGAGCGAGTTCAACTTTGCTTATGGGCATTTGTGCGCGCGTGTGTGTGCTCGTGTGCCTGCGCATGTGGATGGGCGTGCGCGCGGGCGCGCGCGAGAGGGAGAGAGAGAGCGAGAGAGAGAGAGTTGCGTGATCGCGTGAGCGTGCGCGTGTGTGGCTGTGTGGGTGGGTCGGCTTGGTCGCGCATCGTCTAATGCCGTCTCGTATGGCTTAGCTCGTGTTGCGTGCGATGTGCTTTTTACGCTTCTCAGTCGCTTAGATTTAGGCATCACTAGCAGTACGCGAGAGATATGTTGCATGTGGTTGTTGGCGGAGTGGAGCCGAAGGTAAGTAGCGGTAGTACCGGTAGCAGAAAAATGTAGCAGTTTTTGGTTACATCGAGGTCCGTCCATAAAAGTGCCGGTATAGTTTTAAGTAATAAATGTGACAATAGGGAACATTTTAAGATAATAGCGAAAGATGGATGTAAGCAAAAGGCATGAAAACTCGAATCCCCGAGTCTCGGCCAACATCGTCAGCAAGCTCTTATTTTGGTGAGTTTTGTGCGTGCGAGCTTGTCGATTTATAACAATATTGTTGTAATGGAAGATGGGCCGTGCAAGTGGTTAACTAATTGTATCATTAATCTCGCGCTTGCGATAATAGATTGGCTTATGTAAGGAAGTTTTGTAGTTTGAATCATGAATTAATTGCGCAAGTGCCAATAATGTTTGTGACAAGCAAACAGTTCCACTGATTCATGCTTGCTACCATTGTAATTTATGTGTATTATTTATATATATATACACACACATATATACACATATGCATACATACATATTTATATATATATATATATATGCATATATAATTTATAAACAGTACTCTCTTCTTAAGAAGTGGGCCAATTTTTGTAATTGTAATAACGTATCCCATCCAAAATTATGTTACAGTTTTATATTATTAATTAAAAGTTCCAGTCTTTTGACTGTAAAATAAAAATATGAACTATATGTATATGTGTTTTGTTAATATCTTATTTTATTGCTGTTTTAAAGTTGGCTGAATCCACTCTTTTGGTATGGAAAGAAGCATGATATTCAAGGGAAGGATCTTCATGGTGCTTTGCCAAATGATCTTAGTGAACCTCTCGGCAATCAATTGGAAAAGTAAATATCAAGATGACTTATACATATATATATCTATTATAAATGTACGGTAGAATAATTAGAATGAAAAATCTTAGAAAGCTTTTAAATGCCCATAAATACTTTACAGTCTTTAATTACATTGGAGTTCACATTGACCAAATTTAACATTTTCTTTTATTATTTCAAAGTGTTATCATGACATCGTATGATAATGTCGAGTAATTATTGATGATTTGTATTACTGCGGTAATTCAGTTTTTATATAAATTTGTTCATTTGTTCGAATAAAAGTAAATTATTACAAATTCATTCATTTGTTTGGAAAAAAGTTTGGAAAGTAATATAAATTGATGAGAAAAATTTATGAGTACTTTTTCAAATTAATTGTTACAATTCGTTACTCTTTTAATAGAGAAATGTATTCAACATTTACAATTTAGGTATTGATAAATAAATTTGAAAATAGATAATTACTTTGCGAGTAAGTTTACAAAGTAAAAGTAACAAAATATTGTTCTTACTGTTAAAAACTGAATCTTTCAAATGCTAAATCATTACTACAATCTTATAATTAATTAAATATAATTAAAATTCTTTTATTGTTTTAGATATTGGAAATGTGAAATGGATGATTACCGTAAGACTAAAAAGAAACCAAGTTTATTGACAGCCATTAGAAAAACTTTTGGATGGTCTTACTTGAAATATGGATTATATATTTTATGTTTAAATGTAGTTATAAGGTAAGAAGTAGTAATTGACTGAGAAAAGAAATTTCTGTAGTGCATACAATTGACAACCAGTTTTATCTAATTGAACATATATCAGTAAAATGTATTTTGATTTAGAAATATATTTTTCATTTATTTTTCAAGTATTTTTTATTGAATTATTATTTATCAATCATATTGCCTTCTTGATGATTTAGATTTTATATACCAATTGGCTTACAATAATTATATTTTGATACGTTATTTTAATACAATTAATCAATTGGCAACTAATTTGAAGCTTCATTCTAATGACAGACGTAGAATAAATACAATCTCTTGAAAATCTTTACATACTGTTTTAATTTAACGTTTACCCATAAAAGATAAATGAAAAATACCGTATCTAACACTTTTAAATTTCTCGCTGCTGCAATTTAAAGGGGACGTGTGATGTATAGTGAAACGTATCCGAGACTCTGTATCATTCTACATATTAATTTTCAATGATTAATTATTTGAAATTATTATTACAAGCTACATATTCAATACACAGTAAAATAATAATTCATTAATTTTACTGTAATAATTAACATTAACGGTTCATTTTTTTTATGAATTCTCTGCTTAATAGAATATTGCAACCATTAATTTTGGGTATCCTTATTTATCACTTTGATCCTTGCGCAACAACAACAACATTAGATGCTTATTTACTCGCTTCTGGTGTTATTTTGATGGCCGTATTGCAAGCAATCCTTGGACATCATTCTAACTTTGGCCAGCTAGAAATTGGTATGCGTGTAAGGATCGCCTGTTCCTCATTAATTTATAGAAAAGTATGTATACTAATGATGTTTGATAACTAAATTGAGTTTATAGCAATTTTATTAAACTTGAGCATTAGTTATTTAATAAAATACAATTATTGATTGGTGCAGTTCACACTTAATTGTTGATTTCAGATCACACGGTTGTCTTGTTCCGCTGCTAGCCAAGCTACTGGGGGTTTGATAATTAATTTATTGTCTAATGATGTAGCAAGATTTGAACAGCTTTTCCTATTTTTACATAACATATGGGTTATGCCCATACAAGGAGCTGTGATTGCCTATTTAATCTGGAGACACGTTGGTATTGCATCGTTAGCTGGTGTTCTTCTCATGGTATTGCAAACGATTCCGGTGCAAGGTTGGTTCACTTTATCCGACCAAAGCTTTTCTTTTAAAAATTTGGTTTATTCGGTATTATAAAGTTTTCATTCAATTCTTGTTTCATATATTTCGAACAATTAATTGAAACAAACAGTGTTCATTATATACTACTTTTATTTCCATATAACTATGGTCGTTCTTATGAGAGGTGTACATAAATGTTTTTTTAAATAAAATCAAAATTTAATAATGTACTTCAAAAACCATTTGTTGCAATCACAATCTTGTTGTTACGTTGACACATTCAATTGTTATGTTGATCTGTACTTGTAATATGTATTGTAAATTACTTAAAAGATAATTTTTAATTATTCTTTAATCCTTGTGATCTTTATTTTGAGTGAGCAAGGAATAAATTAATGATTTACAAATATTATCCGTTTGGATGTTCATTGAAAAGAATTTAATTTTAAACTTAAACTATTTGGAAATAATTATTAATTTTTCATTAATATATCAGTGCATTTATTATGCCGATAAAATTGATAAAATAAGGCCTATTAACATCTTATGACTACGGTTATTGAAATAATTAGATTGCGAAAATTTTAATATCGCTGTTTACGAAAGGGAAATGAAATAAAAGTATAATCAATTGATTTTAAGTGAAATTTGCTCGATTTATAAGTAAGCAGAGCACACGCTATGAAATAGTGCAAATCAATTGGTGATTATTTCTCTTTATAATTTAACTTTATATTGTAAATATGTTGAAGAAGCCTTTGGCACGACAAAATTACGGAAATAAACAATTTTCAGCATATTGTGCTAAAATTACGTCCAAATTGCGTTTGAAAATTGCTACGAGGACCGACGAAAGAGTTTTATTAATGAGCGAAATAATAAATGGTATTCGGGTAATAAAAATGTATACGTGGGAGAAACCTTTTGAAAAACTAGTGTCTTTTATCAGAAAGTAAGTCAACCGACCTCACAATTTTTTTTATAACAAATTAACAATGCTGACAAATTTTCTCATCCTTACATCTCTTTTTAATAGACTTGAAGTCGATGTTCTTACAGTCGCATCGTACTTAAGAGGGATTAACTTGGCTTCCTTTGTATTTACCGAGCGCACAACGTTATTCATAACAATCGTGGCTTTTATTCTTCAAGGATATACAATATCGGCCGACAAAGTTTTTACAATGGCACAATACTTTAATATATTGCAACTGTCGATGGCTATTTTATATCCTCGAGCTGTAGGGTGTGCTGCAGAGGCAAGAATTTCAATAAAAAGAATCGAGGTAATTGAGACATTTTTCACTTTTGAATGCAAATATTTCTCAAAAAAATTTTTGTACAACCTACATCTCCGTTTTAAAAAACGTATTGTTTGTAATTGTTTCTTGCGTAATTTTTCTGTTTGCGCGCAATTTGATTTGTATGCATTGATTTGTAACGGACAAACGTAATTAGCTTGAAATTCAAATTAATTATGTATTTCAATGGATAACGGAAGTTTTGAGTTCTCGTTTAACTATTACAATTATTTTATGCCTGCTGATGGATATTTCTAGACCAATCTCCTGTACTTTATAATTCTAGTTCTCACTGTTTAGATG
The DNA here is from genome assembly GCA_030522565.1 of Ceratosolen corneri. Classification (NCBI taxonomy): domain Eukaryota; kingdom Metazoa; phylum Arthropoda; class Insecta; order Hymenoptera; family Agaonidae; genus Ceratosolen; species Ceratosolen corneri. The sequence continues at coordinate 70,403 of JAPYYT010000272.1, forward strand.
TTTAGATAATGTTGAGTGAGCATATTTATGTATTGATAAAGCATTTGGATTTGGAAAGAATTGAAAGAAGAAGAAAAAATTTCCAATTATAACCTTTCATATTCCCTACATATATAGATGTATATATTGTTTTAACGTTCGTTTAACAGGATTTTTTGCTTCTTGAAGAAGTTGAATCCAATACTAAAGGTTTAATGATTAATAACGATAGTGCAAGAATCTTACTTAAAAATGTTAATGCCTCATGGTCGGAAAAGTCGATCGCCAATACTCTGCACGATGTAAATATCACCGTCCCACAAAAGAAATTATTTGCTGTCGTCGGTCCAGTTGGCGCAGGGAAGGTACGCATAATTTGACTAACATTAATCTATAATCAGAGGTCCATTTGCAATAATAATTAAGGCATTTAAAACGTTTGAAAGTAAGAGAAGCTTGACTAATAATTATTGAGCCGAAGGAGTTTTCATTTCTGAAAAGTTTCTGTTTTTCATAAACTTTGTCGCTGTTGCCGAGAAAAATATTGCTTCGATTAATTATGAAAGTAACATCTTGAACATTATAATAGAGGATTGAACTGCTCGCACGATGTTTTCGGCTAATATTCAAGAGACTTTGCGATTAGATTAATTAGCCTTGGAGGAGACTCGTGTGCTTCTCTTACGCGATAATATCGCGACCGAGAGTATTGAGAGAGAAAAGAAAAAGAAAATCTAAAAACGTATCTCCATTTTTTATCACTCCGAGCAATTTGGCGTACATTATGCTCTCTTTGTTGACTGTCCATCCACCCCAGTAAGTCACTTGCGATACATTATCGCCGACCTTCCTCGGCAATGCTTGTCCCGTTTAAATAATTATTAGTCGACTGTCCATTATAATTTTATCTCCGAACGAATTAATTTATTGATTGCACGCGTATCGATATCAGTATCGATATCACCACCGAGCGTCGAGCGAAATGGCAAATAAAAGCCAAAGCTCCCGCTTAAATATCTCCATCAAAAACTTTCACGTTAATAACACTTCCGAGCTGCAAAGTGTCGGCCCTCAAACGGCCAAAAACAACGAAATCCAATCTCCCAACTCGTGAAATGCATTGGCACACTTGGACGCAATAAGTCCCAATCTGACGTGAGGCCGATCTCTGCTTTCTAGAGCTCCATTCTGAAACTGATCCTCGGGGAGCTGCGAGCCGCCAGCGGCAAACTCCAGCTCAACGGCAGCATGTCGTACGCGAGCCAGGAACCCTGGCTCTTCAACGGCTCCGTCCGCACCAATATCCTCTTCGGCGCCCCCTACGACGAGGAGAAGTACCAGGCAGTGACCAGGGCCTGCGCCCTCGTCAAGGACTTTGAGCAGCTGCCCCACGGGGACAAGAGCCTCGTCGGCGAGAGGGGCGCGAGCCTCAGCGGGGGACAGTGCGCGAGGATCAACCTGGCAAGGTGCGAAGCTCGCCTAGTAAAATTGTTGCCCTTGTGGTCGTGTGTGGCAGGTTGCCGATTCGGGCGATTGGCAAACGTCCAAGCGATGGCTCCGCGTGTTCACATTTTGACGACAAATAATCAATAGATTTAATTATTACGGCAATCGCGAGAATTTATTTGAGCTGATTTGTTTTCATGAGGTGCCCGAGCCCCACCTAATAATGCCACATTATTCTCGCCCGAGGCCCTTTAAGTCACCCCCCACCTCCACCCCCGCCTCCCCTCCCATCCCGTTGTCCCATCCAGAATCTGAAATACTAAATGGGACTCTCGGGATTGGCTTTAATGGCCAAAGGAAAAATATTAGTCACTTGTTTTTATTGCTTTATGTCGCCTGGGCGGCTCGTGGCGTTCTAGACATTCAATAACCGTCGATTAGAAGACAAATTGCGCTGAATTGGCTTTCCCTTCATTCTTACGGGAAAGCTAAATAATAAAAATGGTATGTGCACTTGTGGGTGTTTATTATGTGCAACGAAGCAGCTTTTTTGGAGAAGAGGGTCGATGGTTTTTCCATTTCGATACTGCGACATTCGTGTTTTAATATTGTCATTTTTAAATTGCTTCTCTCTCGTATCGATAATTATTTGCAATTTAATATATAAAATGTCGAGGAAAACATTTATTTCGCCATTAATAAATTATGCACACACACACAGGCATGCAATGAACGCGCACGAAAGATATTACGAAGAATTAAATAGTTGCAAGTCATAAACATTTTTTTACATAAGCCTCTTTCCGCGAAAGAAGTATACAAGGATGCGAGATAATATGTGGCAATATTAAAAAATTAATAGCTCAGAAATGTCATATTTCATTGTGGTTGTGATCTTATTGTTGTAAAATAAATTGTAAAATTAATCACAATATTAACGTGGCGAAATTTATAAAGCAATATTGGATAAAACTTTTCTTTAAATCTTACGTGCTTACGACGTTGGGAATGGCAAAGATTTCCATCAAGTTGTATATTTTTAATACAGATGACAAGTCGAATTATGTAATGAGAATTAAATTTTTTAGCGGGTAATTATAAGGCGGCATTTAAATTTAATTGACCTGGCCATCATCTTAATTGTAATTTCTATTCTTTTCAATTTTTCATCTTTTTAACGATAATATTCTTGTGTTTGCTTTGCTAAATTTATTATTACATTTTATAAGTATACGCTCATTTGAACAATAATTAGAACAATAAGAAGCATATTTTTCATTCATAGACATTACACGCCAAACAGATTCTGAATAATTTTTTAATCCAACTTTTTTTGTTTGTTTGTTTAATTATCACAGGGCAGTTTATAGAGATGCTGATATTTATCTTTTTGATGATCCTCTTTCAGCTGTTGATACTCGTGTTGGTAAATGTTTATTTCAAGATTGTATTAATGGATATTTGAAGGATAAGACAAGAATCCTTGTAACTCATCAAATACAGTATTTGAAAGAAGCTGATGCAATTATTTTATTGAATAACGTAAGTGTTAATAAATATCGCCGAGTAAATTTATAACAACGGGAACAGTAAAGAAGAATGGAGTTTCGTTATATGGATAAATTTATTATTAAGCTTTGAAAATTGCATGAATTTATTATAAACATCTTTAATACGGAAAAGTAATTTCGAAATTTTCTTCATTTTAATAATAGTTTCATTATTAGCTAGCCAGAAAGCTAAAATACGAAATTAATTTTAAAATGTCTAATGAGATGAATAATGTAATCGAGCTTATGTAGCGCAAAAAATCATTAAAATTATTGTAATTATTATTAATATGTAATTGTTGGTACGATTAATTATAAACATTTTTTAACTTTGAAGACGAATAGATAGATAAGAAATTGGCAAACTACGATATATTTGGATAATCTTTTTAACAATACAATACATTATCAAACGAGACGGCAATATTTTATTTGAAATTTTTACATTTTGTAAATTACATGAAATTTAAAATGTACATTTCTGAATTGCGTAAAGAATCATTTATTTCGTATTCGAATATCCTGATGTTCGCCGGAACAGGAAAACCACTTTGAACTATATTATAGAAAACTATTGTATTACTCATTAAGCAAAGCAACATCGATCAAACGGCCTTTACTTAAGATTGACAGTTTAGAGATTTGGATCGAATTATTGGATTATATATAAAGATAATTACTGTAATGATACGTTAATAATTATTCTCCGTTCAAATCGATTCATGCTCGAAATCATTGGATCATCTTGAAATTGCGTATCGTTACAAATATTTCCAGCTTCAATTGCAATCGATGGAGTAAACGATCGTCATTGTTTCAGGGTAGAATAGAGTTTCAAGGCACGTTTTTGAATTTTAGTAAAAATGAAAGCTACATACGCCACTTGCCTTCGAGCAACGAGGTGGAGAAATTGCCCGTTGAAGAGCCAGACAATAACGAAAGTGGACAAATGGCTTTGGTATTGAATTCAAAGAACGATGAAAACGAGGATAATGAGCCCCAGGAAATAGAGGAGCTGATGGCCAAGGGTGCCGTCGCCAAGTCTTTGTACTGGAATTACTTCAAGGCCGGTGGCTCTTATTTTATGCTATCGAATCTTGTGCTAAGTTTCATTTTAGCTCAATTGGTTACCAGTAGTTGCGACTATTGGCTTGGCTTCTGGTAAGTGAATTTCTTACACCCACGCACACACAACCAACTAATAATTAAGATAACTTTCTTCCGTGAAAGTTTACTTTCAATTATTTGCACTAGTCTCTTGTTACTCTTATAAATGCCTTTTTTACTGTAGCTCTCTTACTGTTTGTATAAATTAATGTGAGCCATTGAGTTGGGTTTTTTTAGGACCAGAAAGGAAGAGGAACGTTTAAGAATATTTATAAAAGATACGAACTCTTCCACTTGTACGACATCGCAAATGATTGAAAATATGGAGGACACCTGGTTTTATAACAAGTACAAGCTTTATCTCGATGTACCGAGAACTGTAGTTATATATACAGTTTTGGTAATTGGTAGTATTATCATGTCCACGATTAAGAATATACTATTCTGCAAGATTTGCATGAATGCGAGTAAAAATCTCCACAACGCCATGTTTTCGTCCCTTTTGAAAGCGCCCATGAGGTTTTTCGACATCAATCCGTCGGGTACGATACCATTGTTTAGCCCTCATTACACAATGTAGTTTGCTATTAATACGACCGAAAATACACGATTTGAATGAATAAGGCCTCTCTTAAAAAAAATAATAATACATAAATAAATGAATAAAAGAGCTAATTTATATGATTTTCTACAGGTCGAATTCTCAATCGTTTTTCAAAAGATACCGGAGCAGTGGACGAAACTTTACCAATGGCCATGCTCGAGGCTTTTCAAATATTTTCAGTTATGATTGGAATTATGATTCAAGTACTTATAATCAATTGGTGGACAGTTTTTCCCATGGTGGTCATGGGCTTTCTTTACATGAAAATTAGAAATCTTTATTTAGCCAGTGCTCAGGATATTAAGAGGCTAGAAGGCAATGGTAAGACAAACTTTTCTTGTACCTCCAATTCCCGTCAAAGTCAAATAATCATCATTATTATTGCATTTTAATTTGTACGGCATTTAGTTGCCGAAGGCTTTGCACCACCAATTTTCTTATCTTCCCCTCGCACCTCTACAATCAACTTTCCCATACATTCGCCTGTAGCTTCAACGTTTACATGGCGTGCGCCATCATTTCAGACACGCTTATTTATCAGTTTGTGAAGCGTCGATTCAAGAGTCGACACTTCATCGACTCCTGTCTTAATCACTTTGTAATTTTCTGGAAGATCGTGCCAACTGTATCAATTGACAGCAAATGCTCGCGCAAAGCTCGCGTAATTAAAAAAAAGTTCTTGGTACATTGAGGCTGCTTTGCTTCTTTATTGGCCAAGTCTCCTCCAATCAATCAAATTCTCTTGGCCTAAAGAATTATATTGGCCAAAGTAACTTTTAGATTAGACTGCGATATAAATTGTTCTCTAAATATCTCTCCGGTAGCATCACTAGTTTCGCCTCGTGAAATCTATCGAAGCTCGAGACACTCGACCCTCGATCGATCAGCTCCCAAGCCTGACATAATCTATTCTTACGCCTGTTTAGCCAAGAGTCCCGTTTTCTCGCACGCCAACACCTCCTTCCTCGGCCTGCTGACGATTCGCTCGTGCGGCGCCCAAACAATGACCTGCAAGGAATTCGACACACTTCAGGACAGCCACACGGCCGCCTTCTCCCTCGTGATCTCCACCTCGACGGCCTTCGGCTTCTGGCTGGACATCGTCTCGATCAGCTTCGTCGCCTTCGTCACCTACAGCTTCATCGTGATCGACAGCAACGACTTCTTCGACGGCAAGCCCTTCGCGGGCAACGTCGGCCTCGCCATATCCCAGTCCCTCATACTCTGCGGCATGCTGCAGTACGGCATGAGGCAAACCGCGGAGATGATGGCCCAGATGACGAGCGTCGAGAGGATATTCCAGTTCACGGAGCTCGAGAAGGAGGGGCCGTTCGAGAGCGAGCCCGGCCAGAAGCCAAGCAAGAGCTGGCCGAAAAAGGGTAGGATAGAGTTCAAGGAAGTCTACATGAAATATTCCGCCGAGGAGGAGCCCGTGTTGAAGAATCTGTCGTTTGCCATCGAGCCGGCAATGAAGGTAATTCGATTGTCCAAGCATTTGTCCTCTCTCTTTTTTCTTTTACAATTTGCATTATTGCCAAAACAAGTGACAATGTTAAACGCAGCCAGAAGAATAGCATTACGTATTTGTTAGGGAGCAAGTGTCGAGTGCGTGGCCGTTCCCTTGTCCTCACTTGGCTTCGACCATTGCAGGCCTTTTGCGATTATTATTACCGCGCACTCCGTTCATTAAATAATGCATTTTCTTTTAACGGCCCTTACAATGGATTTGATAAGGGCTTAGTGGCAAATTTGCCTCGCGCCATCTAAATTGAAGCCTACCCAAGTGCAGGTCATTTAGCGTGAACGTTGATGGGGTTTCCCGAGGACAATCAAATCATTGGAATATCTTGGTGTTATCGGTGCCGAGTATTTATTTACAGTTTGCGCAAATTGTTTTGGTTTCAACGCTTCCCATTGATTCCGTTATATATATATGTATATATATATGTGTGTGTGTATCCGCGGTTAAACACTCCATTGTCTTATGAGGTAGTAAATTGCCAAGTAGCGATATTTCATAAGAGTACAATTAAAATAAACAATTAAGGAGCGCACCCATTGTTCTTTAAGATTGGAATCGTGGGACGCACGGGGGCTGGAAAATCTTCGCTGATAACGGCACTGTTCCGCCTCTCGCAAATCGACGGCTCCCTACTGATCGACGACATCGACATCAGCAAAATCGGCCTCAACGACTTGCGCAACAAGATCTCCATCGTGCCCCAGGAGCCGATACTCTTCTCGGCGTCGCTGCGCGACAATCTCGATCCCTTCCACGAGTCCGACGACGCGACCCTCTGGCTCGCCCTCCAGGAGGTCGAGCTCGACAAGATCTTCGCCTCGCTGGAGCACGCGGTGACCCGTGGGGGCGGCAACATGAGCGCCGGTCAGCGTCAGCTGCTCTGCCTCGCGCGGGCCATCGTCAGGCGGAATAAAATTCTGATCCTCGACGAGGCCACGGCCAACGTCGATCACGTCACCGACTCCCTCATACAGAAGACCATCAGGGTCAACTTCAAGGATTGCACGGTGCTAACCATTGCCCACAGGCTAAACACCATTATGGACTGCGACAAGGTGCTCGTTATGGAGAATGGTCTGGCCGTAGAGTACGACCATCCCCATAATTTACTGCAGTGCAACGACGGTTACTTGGCGCAAATGGTCCAGCAAACTGGCAACAATATGGCCCAGCATCTTAAAACTATTGCCGAAAAGGTTCACTCATCTTCTTCTCATTGTTGTCATTTAAATTTCTTTATTTTACCGAGGCGTCGCAACTTCCATAATTAACGAGAATAAAGTTTTTCGCGTGGAATTCATGAAAAATTTTGTTGCCTCTTGACTCACTTATAACTTATTACTTGGATTACTCGAGAGCCACTTCATTAAAATACTTATGGATAATATTTAAGATGCTGTTTTAATAGCAATTTATAGTGGATATTAAATGATAAGCACGCCGTTACGATCAAAATTATAGGAATAATAATTCAATAATCTTTTTCTAATACTCACACAAAATAATAATGTGAACGAATGATTTATTGTTTCAGGCCTTCAACAAAGACTTGCAAACCAGCTCAGAAGATTTAGTTTCTGACGAGGAAAATAATAAAAGTGCAATTGTCAAAAAATAATATTGATGTATATATATATATATTTACATATATATATATTTGTGATTGAAGAAAAAAAATTGTATAATTTTTATTTAAATAATCACTCTCAAGCAAGTCTTAAAGATTTTCGAACTTAACTATACTGTGTTAATTGAATAATAATGTTATGTACTTATAAAAACCACATGTGTCTGAGAATTCATATATTTTGAATCTAGGAGATATAAAATTTACCAAATATGTCAAATAAATATTATAACTGAGTACTTATACGATTCAATTTTATTTTTGAAATCAATCACATTTTAATCACGTAGCCTTAAATATAATTATATGCGTTATATATTTTTACACTTTATTCTGTAAATATACATTTTTGATGCTCTATATAAACATAAATGTTGCTTTATGCTTTTACATGCCTTTTTATTATTGATATCCAACATTGTCCACAAATTCCCTTGATTATTTTGGAATACTTGAGCCTAAATAATTGTAAGAGGTAGAGAATTGAATGTAAAAATACGAATTCCTCTCACAGTTTTGGGAACAAAAATCTTTTAAATTAATATATAAATGTTGATGATTTTGTTTAAATAATTACGAAATTTCATCGATTCTTTTATATCTGAGTCTTTATTAATTTATGCCTTTAGATACGCAAAATTTTTTCATATTAATTTTTTTTTCTCAGTTAAGTTTTTTCATATTAATACTTTGTTAATGCTTGTTAATAATTATTGTTATTATACGTATATGAATGGTGTTATTTTTGCTTATAATAATTTTTTAAGTTCAATCACACGCATTGCTAGACGTAATTATCTGTTTAAGCAATTTGATAAGAATTTCTTTAAGGTCATTGGAATATTTCACGTAACCCACATGTAAACATATTGAAATACAATAAAAATTAATGAATGAAGAATTACAGACGGACGAAATTATTAATTCTTTTAGATGTTAAAAATTGTAAGATTAAAGCTAATATGTTGACGCACGTCATATTATGAAGCTGTGAATCGATTACTTTTTTCTAATTGTGTAACTCGAACAAAGTATAAATTAAAAAAGTTATTCATTGAATGAATAAGATACCTTTTTTCGATATAGCAGCACAAAATATATTCTATACTTAAATGGAAGTCAACATAACATTAATTTGTTAAATGGAAAATAGTCACACGTATTTTATTGTTGCAAGTACAGGCAATCAATTAAATTATACACTTCCATTAAAAAAATAGATAAAGTTGATTGTTCATTTATCTTGTGATATTCGAGTAAAAAGAGTAACCAAGGAATAAATATTGAAAGAAGCTTGAGGCCATGTCGTATTAATTTGAAAATTTATTAGTTTTTCGATTGCAATGTATTGGTCGATCTACCTTTTCGACTCGGCTTTAAATTTTTTTTTATCTCTCTTATTAAATATTTTTATTATTCATACAGCTTGAATCTAATTTGAATTAATGATCGTCGAAAAAATTGTCATATCGAGTTTGTAAAATGAAAGTAGAATGTACGAATTGTATGATTCAATGTTTAATAAATTAATATACAATTTACTATAAAGTAACTGATCATTTATCTATAAATATATGTTTTCATTACTTTATCTTTTTTAATTTATTGAAAATTAATATTAATTTTAAATCGTAAAAATACAAAATTTAAAGTAAGAAATTGAAATTCATCAGGGTAATTACACTTTACATTTACATTTTATTAATAGCAAAAAAACAAAATTTATCTTAAAAATTCATAACACACGCAAATATACGAAACTTCACATATTTAAAAAATAATCAATAAACATAGATCGGTTAACGTACACACATAAATATTTGAATAAAGTATTGAATGTAAAGACGGGATTTTACAATTGTCGGGATTGTACAACTGTAAATAATAATAAAGTTTATAACTAGGTAAACGATTATTCTGACATCAATAAAATGTCACATTATGATTTTTTTCTCCACATCAATGTCTGAATCTATATTTTTTTTTTTAACACGGAAAACACGAATAATTCAAACGAAGTATGTATTTTTATTGTTTAAGCTCGAAAACGCAATATTTATTTATTATATCTTAAATATCTTAAATGCGTAAAAAAAAAACAAAAAAAAACAATGCATCTTATTTTATATTATACTGTAATTTAAATAAATAATTATATGTAAAAATTTACATTTGAACATGGTAGAATATATATAGGCATCGAGCAATCTTTATTGAATTAATCGTTTTCAGAAGATAAAGTATAGAGATTCCTTATTATTTATTAGCCGAGTATAAATATTTTTAAAAGTAAATGTTTTCTTTTCAAATGTGTTTATATTTTCAAGCTACAAAGCCTTTGTAATTTTGCCCATCTCGACGGATGATAACTGTCTTACCATTTTATAATCTAATGATTTTAATATAATTGATGGGTAATGGGAACAAATATATATATATATTGATATATTTATAGAAGGTAATTTTGTTATTTATAAACTATTGGTGATGGCAGAAGCTGACATTGACAGCGATTGCAAATAAACTAAAGAATGATAAACCTAATAATCTTTTTATTCGTAATGAATTTCTTTACCTCCTATATGCGAAAGTTAATTTTTTTTTAATAATTCTTCTTACTTGATATTTTTATATTAATAATACTAATCAGTCTAAGCTATAAAATGTCAATTTTCTTTTATTTCATTTAAGAATTTAGTTTGACGTAACATATACGTGCTTCATTTTGATTTAGGAAGTCTGAATGTCAATATGCATCTTTTCATTATCATATACTATGCACAATATAAACATAAACAAGTAGAAATTAATAGATAATAATGTATTTAACCCCATCAATATATTTAATATTATATCGTCTCTTATCGATGGAAATGAAAACAGATAATAAACTTATAATTGTTTCATTTTCAATGGAGTTCCATGAAATCGAGAAATATAAACTGTTACTAATAACAATAAAATATTTCGTTTAATTACGTTTTAGTTTTTTTTTTTTTTCATTTAAAACAATTACATTCAGATGCAAATTATAACTATTGATTATATTCATTAACACATGTTCGATAGACTTATGTACAGTGCTTTAATTACAGTATAATTAAATCTAAATAATTTTATGAATGTTGTTTGATAAGCTGCAGTAAGTAATAAACTAATAGTCAAGAGAAATGAGCGAAGTTTTTTTTATCAAAGATCAAATAATGCTGTAATAATTCAATAATATAATTTGAATATTAACAATATATTACAATTATGTTGATTTAACAATAAACTCCAAATGTCTACTTTCCATTATTTTTTATTTAAGTATATATATATATATGTATATATATGTGTTATTTTATGTGTACATGTGTCATTTTAGATATTTTAAATTCATGAATATTTGCAACATCTGTGGTAATTTTTTCATAACCGTTTTCTTTTTTCTCCATAATTGGCATCTAATAATTGAAACCATTTTATCGTAATTCCACATCTGCTCCATGACATTTTGCTTAATGACAAATTGTCATTATACATAAAAAACTATAATGTGCTCTATATTGGAGGCCAATTATCATCTATTGATTTAGCGAATAAAATGCGTGACAATTTTACGAATACATAGATAATGTAGAAACGACTAAAATATAATATCCATACATGAGTCTTAACCAACTCTACATAATATTTCTTCCTCGCGTCTCATTTACAACAAAGTGATTTCTAAGGTACTCAATAGCTATTATTTATTTATTTCTTTGTCACGTTATTACTACTATTGCAGAATGTAAAAGACCTCTATAAATTTTTATTACATAAAATGAACTGGACACATTATGAAAAATTTATCGAATCTCGGCGTTGTCAAATTTTCGAAATTTTCTTGCTCAAAAGTATTATTTCAAGCGTAAACTTCTGATTCAGAGTCTTCTGACGCGGAATGTCAATACATGTGGCTCGTATTATAATGTAAATTGCGGATTTATCGTCGTATGTGCATTCGGATTCCAATGACGCGTATGACGAGGAATTAAATTTTAAAGGAAAGAACATTATCGATATCAATCACGATAATCGCCAACGATATGTCCCTTGTCGGAATGCATGAAATGCACGATTAATGTAGAGAAATGCACACCTCGGGCATATCAGGAGCTTCTAATTGGCTTAAATTGGTTGAAGAGTTTGGCGTGAGGAACAAAATGTTTAAGGCACGATTATCTATAATCGGCCAAAGCCAGCAGTTAACGGTAGGGAGGAGTTGATTATTGATATTGAGAGGCTCTGGTGATTGCAAATCTCGTCTCGATAAATTCCTCGCGGGTCCTTTCCAATCGGATGGGGGTTGCAAGGGGGGTGGGGAGCGGGGCGATGTAATTAAACTCGATCCCACAATGATTTTGGGGGCGAATTTGGTGTTGAGATTGCGACGAGGCGCGGCAAAAGTTTTGAAATGGCGGCAAAATCCTAGTCGTGCAAATAGCTAATTGAAAGCTCGTCGGGAGGACGTGTAATGTAATGCGCGATCTGTTTAATCAAATGAAGCCGATAGCTCGACTGCAGAAGCAGCCTAAGAAACACGCACGTGGAATTCAATAGATAAGCGGTCTGAAATCGTCGTGGGGCAGAAGAATGAAGCTCGCTTCGCTCAATCAGTTTTGTTCTGAAAATTAACTGCGTCGGTCACACGCTGCAGTAGCTGCTCCTGAACATAGCTGCACTCATAGCCACTGTTATTAATTAAAAGAGGAGAGATAAGCGAGTAGAGGAGAATAAATCAAGTTCTGTTGGCATTGCCGTGTTAAGTATTGGCTTTAATTGCTAGTCTTCTGGCTTCTTTTATTGGAGGATTGAGGGAAGTGTTCGAGTGCTACGGGGGTCCGGTGTAAAATGTAAAAAAAAAAAAAAAAAGTGCAACTCTGTTCGTAATGTAATTTTACGAATTACAGATGAATAAAAGCAGTACAACTGATTTATTTAGCAATTTCATCGTAGCGAGTGCGCGTAGCGAAATGTAGAATTTATGCTCTGATATTTAAGGCTCCGCCTTGTTTCACCAATTCAACCATAATTATTATTTACAGTGATTATCCGCGTTAAATTTAACAAAGTATTCATGGCTGCATGCAGTTTTAAATATCTCGATCTATGCCGGATATAGTCAATATTGTTATGGATATAGTTGTTCTTCTCTCTAATTAATTATATTGGTTGTTATGGTATATCGTTATATGTGGTATAACCTGTGAAATTAGAATAGATGATTAAGATAGAAAAGTTTTTTTTTATTTTATACAACGTAGCTGCAACGTTCGTTGTCAATATTAGGAAATCATTCAAATTTACCGATTCGAATATCAAAGTGATTAAAAACTAAATAATTATGTGGAGGTAATTTTTGCTCATTAAACTCGTATTCTTAGATGAAATCCTCGATTAATATCAATCCAATTCTAATTAATATCGAGCAAATCGGAAAAAACATTTGACATATTTTTATCTCTGTATAATTTTTTTTTTTTGCTCAAAATGTGAAAACTTTTTTAATATTAACGTACAATATTATTGTTTAATGGATTTTCTAGCCAACGAATAAAATTGAACTTCCGTATTATCATTATAAAAGAATTTATTATTTTTCATATCATTAAATCATAGGAAGAACTGTGTTTGTGTGTGTTTTTTTTTTGTTTTGTTTTATTTGTTTTACACGCTAATTATTCACGATAGTTTTATATTTTTATTATATGAAATAATTTTGCATATTCCATACATTATAATTTGTAATGCAATATTTTGAAGAAAAATCACATTATTCTAAATACTTTAAAAGTATATAGATTTATTCTCAAAACTAATTTCCTGATTAAACATACATTACACACGTTGATTTACTATCATCATCGTATGTTATTGATGATTATATATATATTTATATACAAGCTATAACAACAGTTATACGTGAGTAAATAAGTAAAAAAATCTGTTCATCCGTGATTAAATATAATTCTTATACGAGAGATATAAAAAAAATTATGACAATGACTTAAGGTAAACTTCGTTTCAATATATACGAAATAAAAAACAACATATGGTTTAGTAAGTAAATTTTAATGAAATTATACTCAAACTTCACGCTTAAACTTTCGCGATTACTTTTATTTTCTTCGTAAAACATATTAAATATGCATATACATTTTTTATGTATTTACGATGAAAGTACAATAAGAAATATTTTTACATATTGACTATATGTATTATACGTAAATATAAGTTGTAATAAATTATATTTTAAATAATTTATCTACTTTCATAGGCTCAATAAACACTAAATGAATATTAAGAAATTTCGTTAACGAACCTGCATTTACATTATAATAAAAATGTATAACAAGTTATATTAATTTGTATTGAGCTATAAAAAGCCATTTACAACGATAGTTTCATTGCATAAATAATTTGTGTCGGAAAATTGCTACAATCAACGGCTAATCATTTATATATTATATATCTATAATTTAGTATGTCAGGATTTCTATAAATAAATTAGCATTTGATATTTATCTAATAACGAAACCTTATCTACAGAGTATAAAAAAGAAAAAGTGCCAATTGTCAATGTGATTATGGCATTGACAATTACTGTATTGTTCCGATTTGCAACTGTTCTATTAACTCGAATATGCCTGCGCAAGAATAACACTGGAATTAGTAAATAGTACGCCACAATGGATGTTAAAAATGAAAATGTGGACAATCCGTGTCCTAAACTCACCGCCAATTTCATTAGCAAATTGTCATTTTGGTAAGCAAACTGTTTATTGACAAGAAAGTATAATAGCTCTGAGAAATTAATTTACTGCATTTAAATGTTTTCTCGAACGCGTGTACGAAGCGATTTTTATCGAATACAATGCATTTATACAATGTAATTTGATTGATTAAAGAGAGATAAAGTAAGCATTCAAAGTACTTTAGGTGAAAAGGAGAAATTTGAATACCTATTGTCATATACGTCCAAGGCATATTTGTTATTGAATGACATAATTTTATTAATTATTCAAACATAGTTAATGTTTTTGCTTCGGCATCGATTGTAAATATTTATTGATACGGAAGTAGTTTAAGGAAAAAGTAGGCAAACATATTTGATTAAATATTAGGCTCATTGTTGACTATGAGATATAAGATTCTAGGCGCAAAAGATTAAATTGAAAAGGTTAGTTTGCTATTTACAAGTGGATTTTTTTAAGTTTCCTTTGCCATTCCTAAACTAATCCAAGAGCTCTATAAGAAAATTCCATTTTATATTTGCGTAATCATTACTAACAAAAGTGCGGTCTTGTCAGTCATTAACCTTTAATGTCTCCTTTCATTACTTTACCATGCAAATCGATTATATAGAATTTTTAACGGAACCACTTTAAAAATTCAACTGTGCAAACTAAATTATTAAATTTATATTATTAAAAACTGTCATCAAACATCGTCGAATGATATTTATCTCTATCACTTTCGCGTTAATGGCAACATCCGCCGCTGCATAAACTCAAATTGGTATAAAACATAATGTAGCACATTATGTTTATAGAAACGTAACGTTACAAAATCTTACGTTCTAATCCAATAATTGAATGTTACATTAAAAATAATCAAATTTATTACAACGACAAATTAAAAAATCAAATAGAATCTGAAAATTTTTCATTAACGATTCTAGAATTACAAGCAATTACCGTGTATATTGTACTTTAATTTTTAATTAATTTTCTCGTCACCAAGAAGCTGCACTACCTTTATTTATTACCGAATCCTTTATAATTTTCTAATAAATAATTTTTTTTCGGCCAATTATCTTTATTATTATAATGAAAATTTATCGTGTCAGCATTACTAACTGCATCGTAAATTATGATATTTATTAAGTGATAAGTCTATACATGTTTCTAGGATATTACAGTTACTTTATAACATTTTTCACCTTTATATGGGAATCATAGCTGTAATGTTTTCATACATGCGTTTTATGTTAATGTAAAACTTGCATATTTCATTCCTCGTTATTTAAACGAATAATGCACTTATGACAATCAAAATTGTAGAAGTTTATTAAATCTAATTGCGAATGCTCACAATTATTGTAATTATCATTAGTAAATAACAATTAATAAACTATTCAACGCAAGTATACGTAAGTTAAAAAATTAAGAAATATAAATAGATAATAAAATAAGATCAAAGCCTGGTTATTTAATTTTGTAATTTTGTATAAATTGCATACAAAATATAGTATAAAATGCTGAAAATAATTTTTTTCTATTACATTGCCAATTTGTATTCCAAATTAGCATTGTCATAATAAAATGGAACCATATTTTCTGCTTTCTAAATCTGCTATAATATGTTTTCACTTTACAACGGTTAATTTAATTTACGACAAAATAAATTTTCTCTATAGATAATTAAAAGTAAAGCAGACTAAAAAATAAAGTAAAATAATGCAAAATTAAAGATCCTCTCCCAATAGAACACCAGAGTTAAAAAAATATTTAGTATACGGAAAAATAATTTCATAAATTACAACATTTCTTTTAACATACACGATAAACAATATTATAACAACAATTTTAAAGTCCTGATTTAAAAACTCTTTTCCTAGAATAAGAATTGGTTGCATTTAATATCATAAATGTTACTATACTATGTAAGTAACTTCCTCTTAGCCAAAGAACAATTAGTTCTTTGACGAACACACATACATAAATACAATACTTTGTGTTACGCTGATGTAGAATTATATGTTAAATGTCATTAAATCTTACGAATAATTAGGATTTCATATTTAAAAAGTAAATATATAAATATTTGTACTGTAATGTTACGTATTTTGTAAAAGAGTGTCTTGTTAAATATGCAGATAACTTTATTGTAGAAAATTAATTAAATGGTTTGCATTAAGTAATTATTAAAAAGTTACATTAAGCTAGGATTTATAAATATGACTATTAAGAAGTTTTGTTTCAACTTTCTCTTTCTTGCTGTATGATAATTATTGTAAATTTTATTAATATGCAAAAATAATGTGAAATTATGAAGAAAAGTGTTTTTATGTTAAAATAATATTCGTAAA
The DNA here is from genome assembly GCA_030522565.1 of Ceratosolen corneri. Taxonomy (NCBI): domain Eukaryota; kingdom Metazoa; phylum Arthropoda; class Insecta; order Hymenoptera; family Agaonidae; genus Ceratosolen; species Ceratosolen corneri. The sequence goes on from JAPYYT010000272.1 coordinate 87,356, forward strand.
ATTTTAGTTTAGAAAATTCTTGCAGATTTATAGTTGATAAAAGATTACATGTACGCGACTCGTATTATGTTTTTAATGACAGCATATTGCGATGTCATAAGTTTAATAACAAGTTCATTGTTCATTATTGAATTTCAAGAGTTTTATTTATATTATTTATAAACATGGTATACGACAGTTCCTGTTATAAGTAATTTTTGCATTATTCTGAAAAAAATAACTGTTTTCAATAGCACACGCTTTTTCAATTTTGCCGAATAATTAGCGCAACGTATTATTGTTTTAAAATAATTGCATATATCATTAATAAAACAATAAGGAAACAGTTTCTGCTTTAAGATATTGTTCAAATCATTATGTAAAGGAAATTCTTAAATTACTCCTTTTTTTTTCAAATGGCTTTATATTTGTCTAAATCTAATAAATCAACGAAGATAATTTTACGTAGAAAATTAAATAGCTGTTATTTGATAATTCAGACTGCATTCTATATATGCATATTATATATTATATACAATAAATTATATACAAGACGATAATTAATAAATGTCATTATATAAAAATGAACCATGATTATTTAGATAATTTTAATGAAATGCAGTTCCGTGGACATAAAAAATACTTAAACGAACATTTTTCCTTTACTTTAGACATTAATTATCTTTACAGGTGGCTTCGCAAATTATTTTGGCTCGGCAAGAATCACAATCTCAAACCAAATGATCTTTACGACATTCTACCAGAAAACGTGAGCGAAATGCTTGGAGATGCATTGGAAATGTGAATATTACACTCGTTCCTCTGATAGATAAACTTTGTAACATTTAATCGATTTCATTTTCTGCTTCCTAATCCTATAGATCGTGGGAGAGTGAGCTGATGAATGCACGAAAAAAGAACAAAATGCCATGTTTATGTAGGGCTATCACAAGGACATTTGGATGGGATTTCGTTAAATACGGTTTCAACGCATTCATTTTGAATATTGTTAAGTATGTCATTATTACAATGAGAAACAGTAATTAATAATTAAAACGGTAGGGCACATCTTTCTCCCAATGTACTTACTTCTTAGTAATAAACCCGCGTATTATGCAAACATTATTTGAAAGTAATGTTTTGCCATATTTATATAGCAATATAAATATCGACAATGTACACCATATTTCATCAAAGTACGCATTAATATTCTATTTTTTTATGAAAATATACTACAACGAGCAATCCACAAGTATAGAAGGACTAGTGATTTGCGAATGATTAAATAGCCGATTATTTGAATACATAAAATTAACCGATTTATTTTATATTATTTCAAGTAAATTTTATATCATTGATAATATTTAAATTTTTCAAAAGCAAAGAAAAAATTAATATTACAAATATCATAAAGAATTTATCGATCCATTGTGAATATTAATTTCATCTACATTAACGAAAGTACGACATAAAATAGATGTAAATGTCAAAATCTCAATGTAACCTATAATTATGATATATAAGCATTTTATTATGTAAGTTTTTGGAAATATTTGAACGCAAGTCGTTCCTATATCAACAAGATTAAAGTAAAACTATAAAACCACAAGCTGGGCAAAGAATGTATAGAGCATTTATAATGATTTAAAGTAATAATATAATTGACAGCGAATTACCAATTGTTGTAAATGTATTTTTTTTTTCTATCATTTTTATTTTAAAGAAAGTAAAAAAATTATAATGTCCAATTACTTTTTATAAATATAACAATGAAAATTCTTTTTCTAATCGGCTTAATGTATGAAAGTACTATTAAATAATGACCATTATTTAAATAATATGTACATATGCATAGTTGAAAATTATAAAAAAAATTATGAAACTTGATTTGAAATTCGGAGGATCTTTGTAGCGAGTAGTAGAATTACTTAAATAATTAATTATTAAAAATCTTTGTTATTTTTTATTTTCTTCGATTATATTTTGTAGAAAAATGAAGATACTCAAACAATTTACATCTACGTATAAATAAGAGAAAATAGATTATATTCATAATCAATATACTAATTGTTAGATCAATAATAGTTTACGCAAATATATGATTTTTTTCACTTAATATTTATAGATTGTCGCGTATGCTTATACAAAAGTTGTTTAGAAATATTATACATTTATTAGAATTTTCTATAAGACGTATGTGTCAGTAATACGAGAGACAATAACGTAAATTATAGATCGTTTAATCAATCATATTATTATGATATTAAAGTTTTTACATACAATTGCCTATGATATTACGGTAATGCAACTTCTCTGTAACAATAATATTTACAAGATATAATTTTATCTTTAAATAGAATTATAAATGATAGTAAGTATTATTTCATCAAATAAAAAGAATTATTTTAACAATGACATTTTCTAAACTAAAATCATAATACGATTTTTTATCCAATAACAATGGTAAATTAAATATTGTTGTAATAATAGAGACATCACAATATGTATGTGTCGTAATCTTTAATATGAGGCAGAGTGTGTGCGAGAGAGAGAGAGGGGGACAATAGTAAACATTTCTATTATATTATCCATGAATAAAGAAAAGCATGATTTCTATGCTACGTTAATTGAAATTTTTATTACTTGTTCTCTATGCTGCAGAATTAGAGTTATTCTATGTCATAATAACATTATACAAATACAGCGTTCTGCAGAGATTATATATTGAAAAAGTTAAAAATCTGAAATTACGTAAAAACATTTAATTCAATGAGATTCTTTTGCAAATAAAATTAAAGACAATTGACAATAAAAAAAAAAAAATATGATAGACATCTTTACGTAAGTTTTGCATACGATAACATCTTTACGTTAATTCATCAAATAAAAATAACATCAATGCCCTTGTACAAATAGCATATAATGATAACAAATGCGCCCATTCCTCGCGATCTGAAATCTTTACATTACAAAAGGTATTTTTACATAGTTTCTTTTTTCTCTCTCTCTCTTCATTTTATCCGGAAGTAAGATCTCATAAGCATGGAAAGAGTTAAAGCTGAGAAAAGAGTTCTTGGAACGTGAGTTAAAATGCGCATAGTTGAGCGCAAATAAAAAGAATGTGCCAAGTGAGAAAGAAAACTCTAGTCTGCACTCTCTATGATTCGACAGAATATCAACTACAACCTCCGACGCAATAACAATCGATAAAGATAATTGCTATACTCAAGACAAATGAAAATGTAATTTTTCTCCTCCATTGCCAGAATTATACAACCGATGCTGCTAGGCCTATTGATTTATTATTTCGATCCACTCTCGACGACCAGCATTAACGAGGCATACATATACGCCACGGGCCTCATACTTGTGACGATGTTGCAGACAATAATAGTACGGCAAGTACATTTGGGCCTCCAGGAGATCGGCATGCGTGTAAAGATCGCCTGCTCCTCCCTCATTTATAGAAAAGTGCGTATGAGAATCTTTGCGTTTAACGGTAATTATCGACAATTTCATTGTTTGCGCGTGGCGCGTGTGACTGTGGCTATGAATTGGGTTCTTTGGATATTCAATAAGGTAATGTTGTGGCTTTATTGGGAGAGAAAAGTAATGGATTTGGTCGATGGCAGCGGTGGCTTTGACCTGGAAGCCTAACGACACTATTTGGGAAATAAATTTGTGTCTATAAATGTGGGGTCTCAAAGGGATTATGACAAAATGGCCGATTAAATGGAAAACAAAATTTAGCTTTCCTTTTTAATAAAGCGATAAACAAAATCGAGGCTCGCGCATTAATGTAAATTGAAAATTTAAACAAATGAGATTAATTGATTAACAACGCGAGATTAATTGATCAGCATGTTTTTTTATTAATAAAGTTACCAGCCGAATTAATTTTGCTTGATTTTCTTACTTTTAATTGCAAACCACTAGCTCTTTGTTTAATTAAAGATTAAATAGAACTTGCGCGTAGATTGAAAAAGTATTTGCAAATTTTACATTGCAACAAATGATCGTTGGCAACTCTGTTAATTCTTTAACAGATAAATCTGATTTTGAACCCTGAACTTGACATTCAGCCGAATTTATTTGCAAAATGATTGTTGCAATTAACTATTATACCACAGGCGATAAAAATTATCTTTCATTAAAAAAAGAGCTTAAAATACTTTGTTTACGATGATTTGTGCAATTATACTATTAAACTATTATCGATAATTGCGTCAAACGGAAGACGAGTTTCTAATGTTACAAGGCAAATTTCAAGTCCTGATATTCTTAGTAAATTGTGCACGGGGAATGTTTCGCCGCTATCAATTTTTTTAAAATAATATTTCTTCATTAGACCCTTTAATGATTATCTTAAATGCTCTGGAAATCATTTAGATCCTCAAGCTGTCCAGCACGTCTGCCAGTCAAGCTGGTGTGGGATTGACAATCAACTTGCTATCCAATGATCTGGCCAAGTTCGAGTTGTTTTTTCTGCATTTGCATTACATTTGGATAATGCCATTTATCGTTACGTTAATAACGTACTTGATTTGGTTACAATTGGGAGCTGCATCTTTCGTGGGAATCTTATTGATGGCATTACAGATAATCCCAACTCAAGGTTATTATTTCACGTTTGCCCGGAGCTTCTTTAAAGTGATGAATATTTTGAAAGAACTCGTATAGAATGCATATTATATTTGAGCAAAAATATTTTAACGATTAAATTTTCGTGTTATGGGATTTCATTTTTTGTAATTAAAAAATCAATAGCTCTCTGCCAATATTAAAAAGCAAGAGAAATATAAAGTTAAATTTTTTTTCACATCGTTTGTTTATTTATTTATTTATTTTTTTTTAACTATTCGCATTATAAAGTATTTTAGTATTTCAAGTATTGTTATAATTGGATAAAAATGCTTTCAGTTTTCTGGTACAAAATTACGACGAAATTACTATCGAAGGGAGCCACGAGGACCGACAAAAGAATATTATTGGTTGAAGAAGTTATTAATGGAATACGTGCGATAAAAATGAATACTTGGGAGAAGTACTTTGAGCACATGCTATTTCTTGCTAGAAGGTAAGCTCATCGCAGTGCATGCATTTTATTAATCAGTCATAAAAATCATTAATAATTAGGGGTGGTGGTGGTGGGGGGGGTATTAAGTATTAGGGGAGATATAATTGTTGGAGCATTAAATTAAATTGTTTGGTGAAATTAATGTTGATGTTTACTAATAATTTCATTGTTCATTCCCATGAGAGGGAAATTGAAAACTTTGGCGTTGATTTTATACTATTCAGAATCATCCCCCTAATGACTAAAGTAACTGTTAACTTAAACTTAAACTTACACATTTTAATCACATTGCCATATCCTTCTGCATTGGATATTTTCATCTAATAAATACTTGTATCCTTACTAATAAACGTCAATATAATAAACTCAATTATATCTGATAATCAGCATTGAATTTCCAAATAATATCAATTAGCTCAATTAATCGTAAGGAATTCGTTTGAATTCGATAAAGTGTGATTCCTCGAGCAGTAAGTCACTAATAAATTTCCGTTGGGCAACAGATACGAAATCGATGCAATTCTCAAACGATGCTATGTGAGAAGCGCAAGAGTAGCTTGCGCTCTTTTTACCCACCGTGTGGCATTATTTTTTACAATTTTAGTCTATGTACTGCAAGACAAGATCGTAGTGGCCGATAAGATTTTTTCCACGGTGCATTATTTTATATTGGTGAGAATGATTATGGCTCAATTCTTCCCAGAAGCAGTAGTGCTTACGGCTGAAGTTAATGTCTCTATAAAGCGAATCGAGGTAAGGCTAATATAATTTACCTGTAATATCATTAATATCATTCGAACAATTCCAAGTGGCTGCGAACGATTATTTAATCTGCCGAGTGCGATCGGCCTCTCGGCCCAAACTGCTTAGCGCAATTGATCTCGCTACCTAAACTCATTAATCTACATTGTAAGATTAAGATGTAGCATTAGAGTCCTGCATTTTCACTATTAAATGTGTACGGCAGCGTGGCTTCCGCAACGCCAGAAAATAAGTTCAAATGGCAAAGTTTGATTGATCAAAGCGCAACAATTTTCGCCGAGTTTTATATGCGCATTTAAGCGTCGGCCAATTTTATTCCATAAACTTACATTGCTTATTCGTAAGCGTTACAATCCCAATTATAATAATCAATCTCTTTCACTTAGTCAATCTCAATGTAATAAGTAGGCTTTTAAGTCTTTGCGGTAATTCCCATTAAATCGCGTCAATCGATTATAATTATTCGAGTGGCGCTTGATCGCCGAATTGGCAGTTTGTCACTCGAGACTTGAAGATGCTATTTCATTCCAGAAATTCTTACTTTTGGAAGAGACCAAATCCATTGCCGAAGACATTACATTGAGTAAAAATCATAAGATGAGCGACAGAAATGCGAAGGAAGGGAGCGTTTCTATTAAGGATGTTAATACTTCGTGGGGAGCAAACACGAATCTCAATAATTTGCGTAACATTAATCTTTGTATTTATCCAAGGAAGTTGCACGCTGTCGTGGGACCTGTTGGGTCTGGAAAGGTAAGAGTATATTTCTGAAATTTCCCTATTTCGGTCATATAAATGCAACCGCCCAATAAAATTCTACTATGCTTTAATGACAGTAACGATGCTAATTACCCAGTAAATATATTCACCTATAAATTTAGTTGGCATGATATCGGTGTTTGGCCATCTTTAACATATTGTGATATTCTTAAGACTAGCTTAATCGAAAAATCATTGACATCTCATTAACATGATCTCATTAACACGAGCACTTCCGCATTATAATTATATATACACTATTTAATAATGATTTAAATGCTTCGTGCAATTGAATTTCACTCAATTTATACTTTACATTTAACGTTTACAATGTTCATCCAATCTTTTTCATTGAGATTGCTCAAAGTCAATGTCATTCAATTGCAATGGGACGAAAAAAATATTTCTCACGTACGATCACGCATATGATAAGCAGTACATTATTATTTGCTAGTCAATCGATAATGCTTTTGCAGCCATTGGAACAATATCTACGGTCCCCCATAAATATTGAGAATTTGTTGCGAAGCATTATGAGCATAATAGATCGGACAAAGAAAAATGTATAATTATTAAGTATCGTGCGTAATAATTAGAGTATTTTGTACATATTCGATTGAATGATTGTTGCTTGGCCTAAATTGCAATAAATTCATAGGAATCGAAATATCGTAAATACTTTGTAGATGAATAGTACGCGAGAATGAATAGAATTGTTCTTTAAAAAAGTTACACGTTCAGTTGACTTGGCAGTTGAGAAATTTTCCTATATCCGTTAAATAATATGCGTAAGTATTTGATGAAAAAAAAAAAGAAAATGATTCTCTCTTTTACCATTAAAATGAATTTGTGAATTTGTATTTTATTCCAAGTAAAAAGAAGCGACAAAGCCGACTGCTTTCATCGATCATTTTACTTCCTAAGCCAATAAATATTAAGCCTACCATTATACTTAAAGAGCAACATTCCAATGTATTATTCAAAATTATACACCCACTTACATATAAATAATATGTAATTTACTCTGCATAGAAATGTGTCATACCTTGAGCTAGACAGTTGCACCATTACGCATTGTAATTATAACATTGCACTCCATTATAATTATGTGGGATAAGGTAAGCGCAATTTTCTGCAACGTCCGAGCGCTAGTGCCGTAGCTAAATAAACTGAAATAATCTAAATAAAGTCTCGTGGACGCAATTGATATGAATTATTTTGCAAAAATCGAAGCCGACGGTCTGTAAATTCATTGGAAATTGCGCAACGAGAAGCTAAAGGAGCCGCAATGCGAGGCCTATGGGATCCCAAAGCTATTCAAAGCTATTTGGCTGCTGCGTAATAAAGAGGCGAAGGCACCCATCAACCAGTCGATCCTCCAGGGAAAAATAATGCTTTTGTCTGTTCGCAGAGTTCATTGTTGAAATTAATTCTAGGAGAGCTCGAGGCAACTAGTGGGGAGATTACCGTTTACGGGCGTATCTCGTACGCGAGTCAGGAGCACTGGCTCTTCTCGGACTCGGTGCGCGAGAACATCATCTTCGGCGAGTGCCAGGACGAGGGGAGATACGCCCGAGTTACGGCCGCGTGCGCCCTCGCCGAGGACTTGGAGCAGATGGCCTACGGCGACGAGACGCCGGTCGGCGAGAGGGGCGCCAGCCTCAGCGGGGGACAGTGCGCGAGGATCAACCTGGCAAGGTATGCTCATTAGCGTTTTCGGTGGGTCTTCGGTACGGAGAGCCGACCTTGTTTGATTATCCGTAGATAGAAGATGGGTCGTTTTAATGGTAACAGTCGGTAAAAAGGGAGGTGCTTGCGTTGGAATTTGACCGAAAGCATTGACTATTTAGACGGCCTGGTGGGGCGTATCGCGAATATATTGAAATGGCGACTATAAGATTTATTGCTGAAATGCGACTGTAGATGATGGAATGTTGTAAAAATTAGATTTACTTTCTGAACGGTGGGTATGTGGCTTCTCTCGAGACAAACGTACTATCGTGATAATAAATATCGTGCTGATTATTCGCCCGTTTATTCGGCCTGCCAATTGGAAAAATAATAAATATTCCGTTTGCATTGAAAATTAATATTTACGCAGAAATAAAGGTAGGTGGGTGGCGCAAATCTCGCGCGACGAAAAAATGAGAGAAAAAAAAGGCCATAGATTAGGGAGGGTCTGTCGCGCCACTTCAAAGGACTTTTGCCCAAGTTGTAATTGCCGTGACAGTAGTTAAATGAGCCACCAATACACTCTCCCCAAGCACGTAGGGGGGCTCTCATAATAAAAGGGATACATTAATTGTTAAGAGGTCCAGCGCAATTCAAGTACGACTGCCGTAAAAACATCAAACATTTGCTTAGGTCAGTTTACAGAGATGCTGACATTTATCTTCTCGACGATCCTCTATCGGCAGTGGACAGTCACGTTGGTAAAAGCATATTTCAAGATTGCATTAAGGGATTGCTGAAAGATAAGACGCGCATCTTAGTTACGCATCAGGTTCAATATCTGAGGGAGGCCGATGCGATTATTTTGCTGAACGACGTAAGAAGCGCAACAACATAAAGAGTTGTTTACTCCCTTGTTACACGCGCCTCAATGCCTTGAAAACTATTTCAGGGCCAAGTGGAGTTCCAGGGTGCATTCCAGAAGTTCTATGAGAATAATCGCTATCGACAGTTGCTGCTGTTGAGCGGCGAGTCGGAGAAATTGACGCAAGAAATAAGTTGCATTGGCGACGAGGCTCGATCGCGTCAGATTTCTGACTTTGCGACCAAAGGCCAAGATAAGGCGCCCGAAAGGGGCGAGGAGCCTTTGGTCAAGGGAAAAATCAGCAAGTCCTTGTTCATTAAATACTTTCTAACCGGTACTTCGTACTTTAAGTTATCCATCCTAATAATTTTATTTATTTTAACGCAACTTGTTGTCAGTGCCTTCGATTACTGGCTGGCATTCTGGTAAGTGCATTTGTCCATTATGCTTTTGGCAATTTAACGTCCCGCGGATTGATTTTAAACGCCTCGTTGGTGCTTATCATCCGCACAAATGCAAAACTTGACGGTAAGCGGGTGCTCTTAAACCCTAATAGTGAGACTACTGTTTTAGGGTTAATCAGGAAGAGAAGTGCTCGAGCTTGGCCTTGAACGGCACAGATGTTACGTCACATGCCGGAGTTTGGGAAATTTGCTTGAGTAATAAGACGCTATTGACAGTCTACGGTAGCTTAATTTTGGGAATCATTATTCTCTCGATTATCCGCAATATATTATTTTATAGGACCCTTTTGAATTCAAGCGAAAGCATTCACAACGAGATGTTCGCTCGTTTAATAAGAGCGCCGATGCAATTTTTCAATATCAATCCTTCCGGTAAATTGTTAAAAATACAAATAATTATGTTTAACGAGTTGGAAAAAGAATTATTGTATGTCGATAGGACAGATATTGAATCGCTTTTCAAAAGATACTGGAAGCGTGGACGAGTCACTGCCCAACGCCATGCTAATTGCAATCGACAGAATTATTTTTACCATTGGAGTGGTTATACAAATGCTTATCATTAACTGGTGGACGATTTTCCCGCTGTCAATTATGATTTATATTTTTTTGAAAATCAATAATATTTACATATCAACTGTGCAGAATATTAAGAGGCTGGAAGGGAATGGTAAGGGATTATATTACAAATGATATTTAACGAAATAAATCTGAAACAGAATTACCCACCAATTGCGCTCGTTCGCCTCTCTGACGAATATCGATTGATTTTAACATTACAACTTTACATACAATTGTTCAATTAAATAACTTGAATCAATAATTACATTAAATAAAAAAAGCCCTTTGGAAGGCAAAAATGATAATAAATTATGTAAAATCAAGCACGAGAGCAACTGCTTTACAGATACAAAATTAACAACGAGGAATGCTCATTTACAACCTACATTCGCCAATCATTGACCAAAGTTCGATAACCTTTGGCTAGTTTTATCAATAATACTGTCAATTATCAAAATGCAAAATGCAATGCAATCGCCCGACAATTCAATGACACTGTACAATTCAACTTTCCGCAATAACTGAAATTACATCCACACTTTTCACGTCTCAGGCAACAATCTCGCGTAAGCTACTTGAAACTCTCCTCTCCTCTTACAGCCAAGAGTCCAGTCTTCTCTCTCGCCAATTCATCTCTACTTGGACTAGCGACCATCCGTTCCTGTCGAGCCGAGCAACTCATTCGCAAAGAATTCGACAGCCGACAAAACAATCACACCGAAGCTCACAGTCTTATTCTGGCCGCCGCCGCAGCCTTTGGCTTCTGGCTCGACTTTGTCTCAATTGGCTTCCTCGCCTCGGTCACCTACAGCTTCATTTTCCTTAACAGCGACAACATCTTCGCCGGACACATCGGCCTCGTACTTACTCAAGTACTCGCCATATGCGGCATGCTGCAGTTCACCATGAAGCAGATCGCCGAGGTGATGGCTCAGATGACCAGCACCGAGAGGATGTTTCAATTCACCGAATTGGATCAGGAGGGTCCATTTGGGACCGAGGCGGACCGGATGTTGGAGAAGTCTTGGCCGAAGCATGGTGAGGTTAGATTTCAGAACTTGTATCTTCGCTACTCCAACGAAGATCAACCAGTTTTGAAGAATCTTAATTTCACAATTAGCTCGCGCATGAAGGTAAATAAGTGTCTCTGGTCTTATCAAAAATCCTCCTAAAGGCTATTTAACGCTAATAGGAATGCCTCGAAGCTTGAACATTCCATTCGCAATATTCAGGCGCATTGTTAGCCTCACATATAAGCGCAGACAAGCCTATTGTAATATTCTAATCGCAATAAATTATAATGATAATAATGATAATAATGATAATAGACCCCATCGGTAATATTGTCATCAAAAGTTCACGGGAAAAGCATAGAGCATCTTGTGCTGTTGATTAAATTTCTGAATAACTCTTGGATGCTCGTTTTGTAATAACGTTTGCTTCTGACTCCAGACTCCCACGATGACTAATTTAAGATTTCGGCAAACAATAACTTCGTTAAAAGCTGCTTTTCACTTTCTCTCTTTTTTAATAAACACACACCATAAAACATAAAGGCATGAGCTTACGAATGTGTTCGCAATTGTTTTGTAGGTCGGTATAATTGGACGCACCGGTTCTGGGAAAACATCGTTGATATCGGCTCTTTTTCGATTAGTCGAGACCGATGGCTCGTTAATCATTGATAGCATAGACACGAAGAGCCTCGGCCTCCTTAATTTACGAAGTAAAATATCAATAATTTCTCAAGAGCCGATATTGTTTACGGCTTCGCTCAGGGACAATCTTGATCCGTTGCACGAGTTCGATGACGTTTCGCTGTGGTCGGCTTTGGAAGAGGTCGAATTAAACAAAGTCTTTAATTCCTTAGATCAAAATATCGAGCGGGGCGGAAGTAATCTTAGCCTCGGGCAACGCCAACTTCTTTGCTTGGCTCGCGTGATTATGAAAAAGAATAAGATCGTCGTCTTGGACGAGGCTACCGCCAATGTCGATCCCCTCACCGACGATCTCATTCAAAAGGCAATAAGAAACTCATTTAAAGATTGCACCGTATTAATGATAGCGCACAGGCTCAATACCATTATGGACAGTGACAGAATCCTCGTGATGGACGATGGTGTGGCCATTGAGTTCGATGACCCTCATGCATTACTGCAACGGAATAATGGCTACTTTAAGAGGATGGTGCATGAGTCTGGTAACGTAATGTCGCAACGCTTTAAGAAGCTTTCGAATAAGGTATGATTTACTTTAGCCGCTATGGGTAAGCGTAAATCGTGAGACTTATACTTATTATGATTATAGGCATTGAACAGACATTCAAATAGCGATTCAGCCATTCCGTTTTATAACCGAGTTACTGAGAGCTCCAGATTATAGCTAATTTCCTGTAAAATCCAGCAAATTTTCTTAAATTATACATCTTGACATTGTACAGGCTATTCTATTTAAAAGAAAAAAGAAAAAAAAATAGGCTAATTTTATAAAACAGTTTTTAATGAAATTTTCAATTTATCCCTTGCGAACAATTTTTATTAACCAACTCGAATAAAGGTTAATTGAAACAATTGCAGATAAAATGCCACAGGTACGTCGTGATATAGAATATTTCATATATATTAAGTAAATTGCAAATGTTTAAATTCACAAATACTAGAAATATTAGGAATATAAATTTATCGTTCTCCAACAATGTCAAAAAACATTAGAATATATTATGAATTGAAGTAGTCGCAATTTTGCAATTTTCTTTATCGTCGCATTTTTGATAATAAAAATTGTCAATATGACCATTTTGTAAAGTAATACGTAAGTAATATATTGTGCTTGAAAGAAGTTTGATCAAACTAATTTGTACTCTTCGTCTTTCAAATACTATACAATCACTACTATAATTATTCCGTAGATATTGATAGTATTTGGAACAATTTAACGTTCATTTATATTTAGGATATCAAATTTGAAATGTATAACAAGTGTCAATGTTATAATATCTATTGATAAATTATTAAGTTTTCAGGCAGAATATGATAATTATAAGTTACGGCGTTTGAAATTGAATTCATCTTCTTCGTGTATTTTCCGACATTGATTTATTTGACGATTATAAGCAAGAAATATTGTATTTTATTATCAAAAATGGATTGTAATGTCATTCTAATGATTCTTTAGTAGTAAAATTTTAAGGAGAATAATATATTTACAATTCGTAATATTGAGCTTCACGGTACACCATGAAAGACAAGATGCTCTCTGTGCATTCGTTTAAATATTTTCATTCAAATGATAATCGAGTGTTTGCAGGCATGAGACAGATGTACTAACTGGATATATTAACGTATTAATAAAAAGCATAATTAAAAGTCATTTTATCACATTAAATATAAAATGCATAAAATAAAATATTAAATGTGAGATTTGAAACGTCAAGTATACATACCGATTGGAGAAAAATAATAATTTAGAAATTTTAACATTTTAAGATTTGTAAATTACATTGAATAGTCAATTGAATCTTATAGATTAGCTTGTACAATTGGGTACAAAAATAAATGGAAAGAAAAGGAACAGAGTCATTTCAATCGAAAGAATGTATTTCAATTATTAGCCAAATAAAACAGAAACATCATGTATTTTTAATAAAATTTATTTTTCGTCATATTTATATGCAATATGTGATACAGTACTTATGATTAAGAACTTCAGTATTCGTTCGAATATGAAAGATTAAAGTAAGAGTCGAAAGATTCATTATTATTTATGTAACGTTCTTTTTTTTTTTTTTTCTTTTTTCTTTTTTTTTTAATAAAAAGAGAGAAACGCAACCCTAGCACTGTATCTATATACAGAATTATTGTCAAAGTAATCGTAACGAATTTGTATATTTACCTAAATCAATTTTCATATTGTGTCACTGCATTTACACTGAGTAAAGTTTTACCGATTTTCGTTTAACATAAAACAAAACTCACTATACAAAACGCCATAAATATTAACTATTGCATTATAAATGTAACTATGGTTTAATACCTATCGCGCAACTCGCAATTGCGCGAATGATTTATCAAAATTTTTTTTCATTTCTTTTTAAAGTAGCTTCTCGTAATTGAGTATAGATGATTAATCTAAAAAGATTTCGTTTGTCAAGATTCATGCTTCATTGATACGAAGTATTATGAAAATAGTTTTTTACGAGTATATTACGTTCACATTTATATATAAAATAGTTTTATTATTTATATAAAATTTTCGAGAGATAAAAAATTTGGTCTACACCATGACATTGATATAATAGTGATGATATTTATTTAATTATTTTGTCGAAATGTTGTGATGATGGAAATTTTACGGTTTCTTTATTCCTCTTGCTTTCCGATATGAAATTCAATTGTAAATATCTGTATATAATATTAAGTAATCGCAGATGGAGCACTGAACAGTTCTCTAAGATATTGAAAATCATTGCATTATAATTTCGCAATAATTACGAATAGAAATTTCGATATTTTTGTTGACACGAAGTACAATTTAATTTTGTCTTCGCTTCGTATAAATCCAATATATATATAATCGTAATACTATTCACATGGCAATAGAATCATTAATTATTCACATTTCTAACTAATTATTGGGCAATAAATATTGCAAGAATTTTATAAAATTATTCCTTAGCTTTGATTTTTTGCAGATAAATGAATGGTTTGAGGAAACACAATCGAATTATTATGCTCGAAAATGTTCTTTAAATGCATTGCAATGCTCTAATGAAAAATCACTTATTTAATAACTAATGTACTTCACTACGAATTCATTTAGTATGAAAAACATTTATATAGATAAGTGTTTAAATGAAAATATATAAACCTAAATAAAATTCTTTTTAAAAGTTGAGCAATACAGTTAGTTTAAAGTACAATTACTTAGGTTCGTAAAAATTTAATATATTTGAAAAAAAAGTTTTAGAGATTATAATTATACGTCAGATAAAAAAAAAAAAAAAAAAAAAAAAAACACTATAAAACTTAGCTATTATGTAAATTTTATTTGAATATAAAAAATTGGTTGCTCTATGGAGTCGAATAACTTTAAGTAAATTTCACTCGTTACTCTGTCAGTTTGTACTTTGAGTCATAAGAAATCCAAACAACCAAAACACTGAGTTATCATCCTACAAAAGTAAGAAACTATTTTACACTATAAGTATTATATGGATATGTCATCGAAAAATCGATAGCTTCCAAGAAATCGGTAAAGCTTCACCTCAAGACGAAACAATCTCGTAACATTTGTTTGTTGCAATTAGCAACGACCATAATGTTAGCGTATGCTAGCACGTTTGTGCGAACTTAAAAATAGGCATGACCTGATAGATCGGCGACGGCGCTGCAACTACATGCACACACACAAGCGCGCGCGCGGGCGCACAGATAATCACGCACATGTAGATGGATGAAGGAATTCCACTGAGTCAGCGCCACACTCGTGAATTATGCTCGCGCCATTGAAGCAGGACTCCGATATTTTTTCGCGATAATTCTCATGATTTTATCCCAAATCGTACAGACTTTTTATTGCTTACGTAGGATTATTACTTCTGGGCGAGTTATTTTGTAACGAAAAATTGATTGTATGATATTAAGTGAGAGTTTTTCTCTTTTACAAACTACGAGCTCGTAGATTTAAAAGCAAGATTAATTAATAAATTGATTAATCAATTGCGATTGATTAAAAACTTCAAAGCAATTCTGTATCTCACAATCAACGAGAACTCATAGGAATTTTTAGAGTTGAATTTGTATCTGAGAACAGTTCTAAAAATGTCGGAGCACTGCTTCAATTCGTTCCTAACGAGTATCGTTTTAATAAAAAAAAAAATTATAATAATAATAATAATAATAATAATAAAAGATAAAAATCGAGGCAACAATTCGAAGTCAGTTTATATATTTGCACGTTTGCTATTGTATATAATGGCAATTATTATGTTCCTCGAAAATAAGGCGTAGGAAGAACAAAGATTTTTCTTTTCTATCGAGAGTTCAAACGGAATAATAAAATACCTACTTATAATCATTATACAAAAGTTTATATAAAAAATATAATCGCTAATACAAAGAGAAAAGGGTTAACGAACATATTAAAATTATGTTTAGAATAAAGATGTTTTGCGAACTTCGGTAAAGATAAAAAAAAAAAAAAAAAAAAAAAACAACAGACTATAAAGACGAATTGATCTAAATGGGAGTTTTGTTAAATAAGATTCTGTCTTAACGCGAATAATTAAAATAATAATAAAAAAAAAAAAATCGTTTATATCACACAGAATGAAAATTGTCACGTCTGTTATTTTTTCGTATATAAGCTAAACTTTACAAGTTTTATTTTATTGCTAATTTCGCTAGCCCTAACTGTCGTTTTTTCTTCGTTTTCGTGAATTATATCATTATATTATAGTTGATGTTAGAAATATTAATGCGTTTAAAAAGTTTTAAATAGAAAGACATATGATATTGGAGAAAAATGCGCTACAGATATTTTCTTACTGTAGGTATTGAATGAATTTCCGATCTTATTACTTTATACATGTTAAACGAAATTTAAAAAACTTCTTATAATCAAAAGTAGCTCGAAAAATTGTTCTATACACAGAAAATTATACATATATTATATAAAATTATATAAAATTGTTATATAATACAGAAAAATATTTATAGTATATTGAATATAAAAAAGCGTTTTTACTACAAAATGTTTTTGTTTCATTTTTTTCATTGTTTTATAAAAGTAACAAAAAATTATAATATACGTTTAATAGCAATGAGAGAATGCCGTATAAAATTATTCGCATGTGCTGTATATGATTTATGTATTATTCATACATAAATTTTATATAATTTGCATAAAAATTTCTGTTCTCAATCTAATTTTTGAAGTTATAGGCCAGATAATCACAGTAACAAATTTATTGCCTTTTAAATATAATCAACGCGGTAATATTAGCGTTTTGAACATTTGGCTGCTTGTTATTTATTAACTTTATCATTTTACTGTCACAACAAAGTTCTCATTGTAAAATGAATACAATTAATTATCTATACTTATATATCAATACTTAAAAACACTTAAGTATTAAATACGTAAAAAATAACGTCACATTGTATTATAATGCACTCCTAAGTTAAAGTTTTCGGACAAAAGAAGCATATTGAAAATCGTAAATATTTAAAAGTCTGTTTTTATATAAATGTATCGAATCAAGAGTTGAATAGTACCGACTAAAGTAGATTGATAAACTTTCTTCAGTGTTGGATAAAGAGAATTGTGTATAATTTATGCACTTCTCTCAGTTTTTATGACTTAATTGAGAATAGTGCAAATATTAATTACTCGATGAATACGAGGTAAACATACTAAAGCTTCTTACATTTTAGCTCTTGAATGACAAAATTATTAATTATTTTAAAGAATACAGCACCGGTGTTTCCTACGACTTGAATTACCAGCCTTCATGCGTTTTCTCTTTTCTTTACCTCTTTGTTCCTTATCTTTTCGTATTTCTCTTACCTATAATATTAAATAACATTAATTTATTATAAAAATTCTTAAAAGTATAAGACTAACTAATTCAAAACACTTATACCATGTTATTTTATGGACAAGTACAATTAAATGCAGTAAAATATTAAACAAGGCAGAAAACATATTAAACTATATTAATTTTTGAAAAATTATTTCGATATTATAATTACGCGAACTGAAGAATTCAAATGAAATTCTTCTGATTCATTAGATTAAAATTTTGTGACAGTTTAATTGCATCTTTTTTACATGACAGTTGAAGCATGCGGAAGCTACATCACTTAATAGTGTCATTGTGATCTCATACTTTAAAATAATTAAATTTTGTGACATCATACTTTACTGCAATTATAACTGTTATATTATACAAGATATTTTATCTAACATTTCAGATTCTTAAAGAATTAAAAAAAATAATTAATCATATGTAAATTGTATATTTAATAAAAATAATTGCTAAATATTAATTAAAAAATTATTTATCATTAATAAGAAAGAACTTTTACTGTAAATTATATTAACATTACAATTATTTAGATTGAATGAAAATGATGTTTATTATTTGGAAATCATTTTTAAAAATTAGATAATTAAGTTTTAAAATAGATCACTTTTACATATTTCTTTCTATGCTTATCATTAAATTTAGTACATAATTATGATAAGAAAATGCATAAAATATTAAACATTATTTTTACGACACAATATATAACACAATATATATATAATGTAAAGAAAGTTAATTTTTACATAAATTTCAAAATGATGCAAATTTTATAGGTTAGTTTCATATTTTTTTAATCTCAAGTTTACAATTATGCAATACATTTAATTATAGTTTTTACAAAAACAGTTGATATTTTATAAATAATTATACGCAGCTTTTAAATTAATTATCTTTTGTGTAAACATCAGAAATTTGACATAAAATGAAAGAAGAAATATGACCTTAACAAAATTTAGACTAGAAGTAATTTTTTCTTGTATTAGTAAATTTAAAAAGATTTTATTTAAATCAAACACAGTTTTTACAATTAAGCAAAATTGAATCGTTTACTGAATTGATAATATATATATATATATATATTAACACTTATTTAATTTTTTTTATATTACGAATTTTGTAAAATAATAGTTAAAAAATATTGTAATAGTTATCAAGTAATTTATATTTTATCTACACCTATGATTTAAAAATACTCACTAAAGTGTAAAATGCATCATCTACTCCCATTCTTGTCTTAGCCGATGTTTCAACAAACGGCACACCATATTGACGGGCAACTTCCCTCGCTTGTGTCATATTTACAGCCCACGATTGCTGGAGGTCACACTTGTTGCCAACCAATACCATTGGCACTTCTTCTGCATCCTTTACCCTCTTTATTTGCTCACGATATGTTCCAATATCCTGTAAAAAAATAAATAAATTTTCAGTTTGGTATCTATTTTCTTTTATAAAATAGTAGCAATCATTTGGCTATTAATAAAAGCCAATTATGTTGATATAAACAAAATTTTAAATAAATATTTTCAAACGCAGATTAATGTTATTCTTAAATACATAAATTATGAAAGAAAAATTATACATAAGTTTATTTATTAAACAGACGTATTTACCTCGAAACTTTTAGCTGAATTAACAGCAAATACTAATAAAAATCCTTCTCCCGTCCTCATGTATTGATCCCTCATTGCACTATATTCCTCTTGACCTGCCGTATCTAAAATATCTAATAAACATGTTTCTCCATCTATAACAACCTGTAGATATACAATTTAACATTAAGCCTTGATCAACATTTCTCAATTTCATATCTGTATGCAGGTGTAAGGTCTTTTTTGAAAATTATGAATATTCACAATTGATTCTTTAATTAATAATGCACGTACCTGTTTCCTATACGAATCTTCAATTGTTGGATCATATTCATCTACAAAATGGTTTTGAATGAGTTGAATAGTAAGTGCTGATTTTCCAACACCACCAGCTCCAACCACAACAAGCTTGTATTCAGTCATATTGGTAAGAAATGTTACAATTCACAAAAATTCTAAGTATACAAAATTAGAAATCCATCAACCTAAAACAAAAAAAATTTGATAAATACAATAACTAGATTGTACACGATAAAAGAATTGCTACGATATTTCCTAATAACTAATCATTTACATATTAATATTAAGTAAATGAAATTTCTTAACGTAAGAACAAAAAACAAAAAATTAATTTTAATTAAAAAATACAAATTAAATAACTGTATATTTTTCAATGATTGCTGTTTATGCAAATTTAATTTTATTCGCACAATATTAATTGATAATAAATAGAAATTATAAGTATCGTTAGGTACACTTAATATGTTACATCAATTCCCTTTTTATATCTATACATAAAATAAATAATGTTTTTATTTACTGTATTACTGTTTTTCAAAAATTACTCTTTACTACTTAATTAAAACAACATAAAGTATAATAATTGAAAATTAAAATAAATTACCTGTTTCAAAAGTTCTTAGTAAATTTTTTTAATAAATTTCAAGTTCTTATGAGAATATTATTTACATGTGCAGTATAATTAGCATTTCATTACGTATTGTTCGGCTATTTCAAAATTAATTTTGAAATTTAGGTAAATTAGGTCACAAATATGAATATTAAATTTAGTAAATTGTATGTACAGATATATAAAAATCTTTCTGAATAGTTATATAATTACAAGAATTATTATAATCTTAGCTAATGGCAAAGTTTCATAAAAGTAACTATTTTAGCAATAAATAAAGAAGTAGTTATGGTTAATCATGGATTTTGAAAAGATAAGAATACTTTGTACCCTAAGATTTGTTATTTATATTATAATTTTTTAAAATCATACGTATGGAATTGCAACTACAATTTAAATTATAATAAATGAAGCTAAATTATTTTTTATTATAAAATATTATCATTTTACGGTGATTTAATTTTAAATTGACGCAATAATGCTAATATAATTTCATTAAGTAGCAAATTGCATATCATTTTAATAGCATTCCGAGTATTATGCATTATAATTACAAAGAGAGTAATTAATAATAGAGCCTACAAATTAAATAGTCATACTATTTTAAGTGACAAATTTCTTAAGATAAACCATTAAGCAACTAAAGGTTAACAAATAAAATTGATTGACTAAAACGTTAATTTTATTATTACACTTATAGCTACTGACATGCTTAATATCACCAATTTGATGAAGTAGAGTAAACAAAAGATAAATATAAGAGGATCAGAGACCAAAATTAATATTTGAATTACAATACTATACATTATTCATGTAATAATATAATTACACAAATACAATTTAATTAGATAATAATCTTTAATTTTTAGATAATAATTTTGTTTCTTTTGGCAATAGATTGATAATAATATATATAGCTTCTCTATTCTTAAAACGAACACTAAAACAAAAACAAGAAAAAAAACAAAAAAAAAATAATTATCTTGATACATTTATTATTGTTACAGTATAATAATTTTTTAATTTAATGGTACCTTGATTTTACTTTGTCTTATATGTCTACTTTAAAAATGCATAAACACACAAATCTGTTCTTATTTACAGTGACTGAAATTTGTTAACTGCTCAGTTTATCAATAAATTAGATGAAAAATGATTTATCTTTCATGAAAGCTATATTAAGTATTTAATAATTTTGGAAGAAATTAATGCTTTATAAATATATATATATAAATAATAAAATATATAAATAATAATCAATGAAAGATTTAGTATTACAATCCAAGTCAAAGAGAATGTTAGTTTAGCTGTAAGACTTCTTAGGTACAAGATAGCCTCTATTAGTATTTAATATTAATTATAAATTCAATGTTTTTATGGATAGTTAGGAAGGACATAATTTACAGTTTTATAGCAAATTAAACGGAGCTTGCATTAAAATTCCATGCAAATGAAATTTAAAAGCAATGAAACGTGTATCAAATTGAAACTCAAAATATTTTGCAACCCATTGCTCAGAAATGTATGGATTTTTAAACAATTCTCTATCTTTCAACAAGAACTCAATTATTTGCTTGGCATCATTAAATTTAAGGTCTTCCCTTACTGATATCAACAGGTTATGCTTGAGAGTATTGATTCAAATTTTGTAAGGCAGTCAGTAATTTCAGAGAAACATGATTCATTAAACAGCGAATAACAATATAAATTATGGAATGTGTATAATCGTAATTCTTAATTTAACGGTTGGGGTGGGGTGGGGGGAGAAGGGTGGGGGAGGGGGAACAAAACAAACAAAAATAGCCAGAAAAAGATAATATAAAAGGCAATTGTATAACCAAGTTAGAATTCTCTTCATACTGGGAGTATGTGTAAGTATACAAAATTCTAGCAAGGTTTTCAGGGTTTTTCTCACAAAGATACAGCAGCACAAGTCCTAATGAGCTTCTCAAGACTCCAACGAAATCCAACAAATACCATAAACACTGACAAAATTCTGCATACTCACAGTGTAACTCTCACGCACCGAAAGAGCGAGCAATTAATAAAATAGACGAGAGGCTACCTCGCGAGTACAACATGTTGTAGCCGATTTGTTATGAAAGAAAGGGAAGCTACGGGGGGTGGGGGGGGTGGAGGCGAAAGGGGACGGGTGGCGAAGGGGGCGGGGGGACGAGGTGCATAAAACGAGTAAACCAGGGAGGTGAAGTCTCGAGCCGACAAGCCAGCAGCCAAATTTCGGCCGACCAACCACCGCTGGACAGAACGTTAAGAGAGCAAGGCAAACTCCAGGCCCCCCCCAAGCCACTCGAAGCGCTCTTCCTCGATGGAGTGCGCGAGGAAAAGGAGGTAGAGAAAGGAGGTGGACGACACGGGCGCGTGCAACAAAGGGGAGCCCCACTAGTGCGCACGTAGAGAACTCACATGCATCGGCGTGTTCCCCGAACCTCTTCTTTCTCAATGTCTTGCAATGTCCTCTCAGATGCATGGGAGGTGCGAGACGGGCGACGATACTCGAATATCCGTGTGGAAAAATGCGACCCTTCGGCCTTCCTCGCTCCTCGGGCGAAAAACTCGTCTGTATATACGTGCGCGCGTACACACGGGACTCGCACGCATACACGCAGCACACACGCGCGCAGAGACGAAAATCCAGAGACAGCAATGAACTGTCGAGGAAAAATTGTACAGAAAGCGCCACACTCCACCCCTCTCTCGACGTGCTCTTCTCACTCTTTACCTCTCCCTCACTTTCTCGCTCGCTCCCTCGCTCCCTCACTCTCTTTTGCTCGGCGACTCGAGTTGCGGCGGCTAACGCACGTACGTACGTAGGCTCCTACTAATGCCGTGTATTCTCAAAACAGTTGAGGCTGCGGGTCGGCGAGGGGCGGCGCGGGAAGGATCGAGAGAGAGAGAGAGAGAGAGAGAGAGAACCTGACTGCGACTAAGCGGCTTGCAAGTTGCCGTTGCGCGGCTGATAGGTTAAAATGACGTTTCCATTTTTCCAATAAACGGCCGATGAGTCATGTACGTGTGATACATGCGTGCACGCCTATATGCATGTGGAATTGAGAGAGCAAGAGCGAGTGAGAGAGTGGGAGGGAGCGAGAGTGAGAGAGAGTGAGAGAGAGTGAGAGAGAGAGAGAGAGAGAGAGGAAGAGTAAATTAAGGAGAAATGAGTTATAGATGCACAATGATGATGCTATGGGAAGAAAGAAATAGTGGCAGTTTTTCATTCGGAGCGATGATGCGTGCGCACGACTACGACGGCGACGGTCCTCGACCTTTTCTCTCACTCTCATCCACACACTTTCTCGTCATCCCTCCTCCCCGCCCCGCCCCCACCGGCACTCTGGCCGGGCCGGGATCGCTGGCTCCCACTCCCGCTACCCTCCCTCTCTCCCTCCCGCTCGC
>JAPYYT010000273.1:0-61562 GCA_030522565.1 Ceratosolen corneri
GCCTCCTCCTCCTCCTCCTCCTCCTCCTCGTCCTCCTCATCCTCCTCCTGCGCCTCGTCCTCCTTATCGTCCTCGTCCTCGTCCGCGGCCCCCGGCCGGCCCTCGGCTCTCTGCCCCGTGGACGCCCCCGTGGCCGCGGTCGACGGCTTCTCCTCGCCCGAGCAGATGAGGTAACCTCGAGCCGCCGGATTCAAAGGCGAGCAGGAGGGCTCGCTAAGCTCCCGGAAGCGCACGCTCAGCGTCCCCTCCCGATCCAAGCTCTCGAAGCGCTTCTCCGCCACTGCGGCATCAAGTCTTTCGCTATCAAGTCTTTCATCCTTAATCGGACGCTCCTTATTCTTTCAAGCTTTAGATGCTCGTGGCATTTGGTGTGTGTGTATTGGGAGACTTTTAATTAATGTCATTGTAAATTTATTGTCCCAGTGGCTTTGCGAAGCCGCCGGAAGCTGTCTCATTCTCGTTGCAATTTGTTCATTAATTGGGGATTAATATTTAAGAGGGTGAAGGGCAATGGGAGGTTAATGTTATTGGATGCTTTATCGGATGCTTTTTGATAAATAAGAATTTGCAATCGTATCATTGATCGGGCCAATAAATTTACATACTATGATTAGATTATCACGTAGATTTAATGTAGAATTCCGCTCTCAGCCGCCCTCGCGTTTATCTCATTTCTTACTGTATTAATCTCACTTGTCTTTTAGTATGAATAAAATTCCCGTTTCTCTCAAGATTTGTTGTATGAAAAATGTTATCTTCGTATTTATGGTTCGGATATAGTTAGTCAGGTATGATGCTCGGTGTTATCGATAAGCTGCCTAAGAAGTATTGTGCGAATGTGAAATTATTCATTTCGAAATATCGTATGGAAATGTTGGATAATAATGTAGTAGATTGATCATCCGAATCATTTACTTCAATAATAATCTCACTATATCTTTTCGTCGGTAATCCATTGGCACAAAATCAACATTAAAAAGATGTAAAAAAGCACGAAGCCCATTAATTTAAGAATGGAATTTGTTTCGACTTGACAGAGTATTTCACAATAATGCAAATGTTTTTCTCAATAACTATGCTATGGATGTTATTTTATCAAATCAAGTTACTGGTAATTGAATGTACGTCTTAAATTCAAAATAGTTTGAAGTAATTGGGACTAATAATTATTATTGCTCTGATTTCTTAGGCTATCAGTGTTTAAATGAAATTTCTCCTACTGTTGGTAAATTCTTTGTATCATGAATTATATTCGTTCAAACAATATATTCAATAATTTTGCAAAAATTAAAAAGATCAATAATCGACATATAATAATATTAATAAGCTATCGATATTATTCTCGTTTATCGTTTAACAACATTTAAGCAAAATTATGCAAAATCATTTAAAATAGTAGGGATGTATTTTTAGTTGTTAATGAATTGTTCGGTAACAGTGTTAATATTATTAATTTGAATTATGTAATCAAATGATATTAAAGTCCATATGAAAATATAGTAGGCCTAATTCATTATACTCAAATGTTTGTTTCCTATAAATTTAATAAATTGATAAAGAATTTTTTGAAATACAAATCATAATATTTCACTCGATATACGTTCGTGTACATAATGCAGGAGAGCATAAAACTTGTGTTAATTTGTTGAATATAATTACTTTTTTTAACAACATTATTCTTATATTATTGTGAAAAGAAAGGAAAGAATATAAAAATTCATCCTTAAAACTAATTTGATAATTACACAATTTATATAGTAGTAGTAGTAGTATGGTAAATTAGTAGTTATTTAGTATATATTTAAGTGTCCAAGTGGTATTTAGATTGCTAAATAGTCACAATTTATTTATTAATGAAATTTCCTATACTTTGCCATTAATCCGAACTAATGCCCAAAGTATAATAAAAGCAAAACAATATTTTCATAAAGTTTGAAAAGTCAAAAGACAAAAGGGCCATTTATACTTACGAAATTCAAGCAATTCTTATGCAATTACTATGCGTAAAAATAGCCGTGTATCGCGCAATTACACAGGTGTACGTTCGTGGAAACATATTAAACGACACGCGCAATTTAATGCATCAGCGAGCAGGAAAAGTTTAAATTAATAAGGACTGGTTTGACTTGCTTGTTTGAAATTTTGCTTTGGAAAGCATCGCTCTTCAATGTTTCTGGATGCCGTAATTAGCCGCTCATTGCGCCATAGTTTGAATTCTAATGCGGCTCCCAGGGACTTTTGTGGGAGTTTTGGAGCAAGTATAAAGTGAGAATTGAGGCTATAATTTAGGGGTTTGAAGGTTTGAAGTGCGCCATGCAGCCATTTGGTTGAGTGCATAGTGTTATTGGCAGTGGCTGGGCATAATGAAAGTGAAATTGCCGATGGGAAAGTCATTAAAATAATATCCGAGCATTATATCCGATTTGCGGGCCCAGCTAAGCTGATTTCCACTTTGACTTATATTTGTGCAATGTAGCGCTATTTTATAATAATGAGTCTCATCTTAATATCAGAGCTGTGAATTATATTATACGCCAAGCTCGCGACTTGTAACTGAATCCTCGGGCTTCTGCACTCCGTAAAGTGTGAACTAACACAATATGAGGAGGACACACCGACAATATGGTAAACTGAATAAATACGTGTGAGAGGGCAAGTGCACCTTAATTTTAACTTTAACCTTTAACCAGCAGTTACGTCAATTTTCCATTGTTCCATTAAAATTTGCACTCCACTGTATTGATATAGAGTGAACTTTTCAAGATGAAATCTATACGTTCGGACAATCGAGAGTCTTGGAATTGCTTTTTTTCAGAATGCAAACATTCATAAAACGTCTGCTGCGCCTTTGAAATTAGATTCTCCCAAAGTAACTAGAAGCAATTTTTAAACAGCTTTGCAATTTTTCGAATCCTAAAGGAACTTTTATTTATTCGCAGAAGTTTCCCTTTCCTTAATATATACAATTTTCTTTGGGCTCAATATCATCACAGACTGTAATATTTTTCTTCTATTTTTTATTCACTCATTTGCAGTCATTTTTGCTAAAATGTTGTCACCCTATTGCATTGCAATTTAAAATAATAACAAACTGAATCTAAATCATAATTTACTTTTTCCCTAAGCTTCTAGCCATCGTTTATCGTCAATTTTTAGAAAGATTAAAACCCTACACTTCATGTGGCATATATATGATATATATATATATTAATATTTAAAATCTAGTAATTTGCTTTTACAATCGACTTGTACAATTGAATATCAGGCTCGGCTATTCCGTAAAAATTACGCTCAAAGAAATTTGGAAAGCACTCTCTACTCTGTTAACAACACATATTATAGAGACGTTTATTTATAAAAACTAGTTTATAATATCATATATATATATATATATATATATGTATATATAATCGTCTAGTTCTTACCAATACAAGTTTTTTTGTCCAGTGATAAAATCCTTTCGTCACCTTCGCAGGCGCAGAAGTAACTCCCTTCGGTATTTTCGCACACCTCGTTGCATCCGCCATTGTTCGTAGCGCACTCATTAATATCTTGAAATAAAATTACAAATTAACAATTACAAATTGAATTGAGTTCCTAGATTTGTGTTTATTTTTGAGATTTCATGAAAGATGTTTTTGTTGAGTGACGCACCGTTAAAGTGCTTACTCCAAGTTTATTCTTTTGAAATATTATCAGCACTTTGACCACAATTTTCATCAATATTTTATAACTCATCAATAAAAATTATCTGCAAGAATTTAATTTAACACTAAACTAAATAAATTACGGGTTTGGATGTTATGATAATTACTCCCGATGAAAAGATACTTTATACTTTCGTGTAAATATTTTCTATATATATTTGTTGTTATAAATATATATAATATATATATATATATGTATTTGCTATTCATCAAAAGAAATTTGCATACTTTGGAAACTATTTACATTCAGTGCTTATGCATAATTGATATCAAAGTGGCCGGTGGATAGGCGAGGAAAAGCATCTTTATAAGAAAATATCATTCATAAGTAAGAATTGAAATTGTTAACTTGATCTGCATTCCATATTTTCAATACACAATTCATAATTTGCTTTATAATGCAATGGTAATGTAAATAGCAACATTTTTTTCCAAGCAGATTAAAGTATAACGATTTTGTCATTAATGCAGTCATATCTAATTTTTAAAAACGAAATAGTGATCACATTTCTCGAGATATTATAATTTCATTGCATATTACGCCATTCATGAGATTTCTCCTCGAAAAGAAATATATTTTACGATCCTTTAGGTGGATGTGCATTTATATGTGTGTATATATATATAGTCGAGGATACTTAAAAAGACGTTGAAAGGAATATTTTTTTGTTTTATCATCAAAGATAATGGTCGTTATTAAAAACATAATCTCTACTTAATAGAAATGTATATTATCTCTTGTCAGGTCCCTATATTTACAAATGCTTTACAGTTTTAATTGAATTTGGAAGAAGGTAGACTGATCGATATGCGGTGAGTGCACAGGGATAATTAATCAATCAAAATTTTCATGAAAAATCCATGACTATTAAATTAAATATCAGTGTGGCGTTTTTTACGTAAGATTTTTCTGAATTTTAAGAAACGAACGAGCACATATTTTAACAATGTTGATGAAGAAAATTCATAAAGCAAATACGTAACCCTTGATTTGATATTCCTCACTACATGAAATTGGAAAATCCATGTCCAGCAAGACTAAGCTGTGGAACCGTGTAAAAATTGACACTACGAAGGTCCATTAAAATTGTAAATTAACCGTTGAACAATTCCTAAACATTAAAGGAGAGAAATATTATCAATCCAACTTGATATTATTAATGAAAATACGATGAAGAAATAATAATCTCGCCAGCGCATCGTAATAAAATTATACGTCATTTGAAAATTATATGAAATTATGTTCATACAGCCAGCTTATTAAGAATAATTTACGTATAAAAATCACATTGTCAACGTAATGGTCATTCTAAAATGTTATATAGTATTTTTAGCGAATTTATATAAGTCGAGCAGTCGTTTCAACATCGTTCATCTGTCGGGTTGACAAGAGAAAAATGGATTATGCCTTGTATTCCTCGGTCCACACTACTTATCCTCTCTTATAATACCAATGGCGTCCTCCATTTGCAAGGGAACTTCGACATTTCTACTAAATCATTGTCACATTCCACCTGCGCTTAATGCCTAGAAATTCCCGAGGACAAGAAATAAGCTTCGTCCAATATTGTTATCGTAATTGCCATCTGCTTCTTACGACGCCAATTATTTCAATTTTCTTATATTTTCCATTGCAGATTATGCAAAGTTTCGATAGTGGTCCCAAATCTTTGACTATTCTTTCATTCTCTTGTCATTTTCTTTATATACCAGTTTCCTCGAATTATTTTACAACCCATAGTTCACAGCAGAGTATCATTATTCTTGTCGAAAGATATTCAATTTTTCCTCTTAATTCAATATATCCGTGCAATTTCACCAGCTGCCTCCACCATTATCACACTTAATTTAACCGAGCGAGCCCCGCTATCTATAATTACAAACAGCATTGATTTTCCAATACGAGATCATCACATTACCTTTTTATCCAGATAATTAATGCTCATATTAATATTCACATATGATAATAAAACTTGCTGTTGTTTCAGTTAACCTTGGCTGCCTCATCGAGTGCAGTTTAATAGTTAAATAGAGCGTTAGTTACCGTTGTTGTGAAATTGTTGAACTTGCACGTATCGGTTTATTAGTGCTTAATTCGCGTATGTGGTTGAATTGAAATCACAATAAATTTTTAGGCTAAAATAAAGGACGCTGGCATAAGTGAATGAAATTGTTATAAAGCTTTTGGATTTAAATAATCAGTATCTTTAATTTTTCCTGCGACGTAAATACATGACAGTAAGATAATTATTTCATTTACAGTGCGCTAATTTTAATCACAATTTTCTACCTCTTGAACATTTTTTAATAATAAATTACTCTTAGCTTATTTTCTTTAGAGTTAAATTTCTTTAGAGTAAAATTGAATAAATATCGGCAATTGTCAGTAAAATGTCAATTTTTTGTAAGAATGTAGAAAATAATATATCGCGAGATAAATACTATATTGTGAGAGAGAGAGAGAGTTCAGTGAATTGAATAATTTTAGATTTATGAATTTTAATATAAATTAATGAGAAATTGAAATATTTTTCAAAATAAAGTTAAAAATACGCCTCGAATTAGGTTATATTAATTTTTAAAAAATTTATCTTCATTCCGAAAGATATTTTCATAAATATAATCATATCTACGTTTATTATTTTTATTTTTTATTATTTACTTATATAGAGCTCGTAGTTTTGTATCAATGTAAATATGATCATTGTGTCCTCCTTTAACAAACGGCACGTAACTAGGAAATTCAATTTGATCTCTGGACTCAACACTATCATATATTTATATATAAATTCTGAGCAATTCTTTGTAGGAATGGATAATACGAGATAGTGTGACGGCTAATGTAATGCACGAATTTTAAATTTAGCATTTCCAAAATGGTACTTTATTAACAAATTCTCAAGCTCAATAACAAAATCTGTTTTCGTGATATTAAGAATCCTGAGACTATCCTGAGACTAATCCTGCTATATCACCTGAAAATTGCTATGAAATAAAGAAATTTATCCCAATATATATGTATTTATTCGAGCGTGATTGGGGATTTGCGTCATATTTATTTACAGGATATATCGATTACAAGCATGACAAGTTGAAATTGTTAGTCATATGGAAGTAAGTCTGCCCTACGTGGAATTATATTGTCATCCGGGGAAAGCAGAAGATGCTACTGTTGGCCACAATAATATTCAAATCTATTCGCCAGTGATGCATCAAATTCCAAAAATTTACGAAAATATACGTCGGACGTAAACATATTGAACAATGTTACTTCCGAGCAATAAATCATTCCTCATTACCTCAATGCCAATTCAGTTAGCAGTTGGCATAGGAAGTTTAGGTCGCGCGATATCTCCAAGCGAGAGGCTTCCCACCACATCATTTATACTCATAATGGGCCGTCGAATAAATCACGCAATATATTTCAATGCCTAATCTTTTTATCACGACACGTCCGCGACTGATAATAAGAAACAAGAGCACTTGGGAGCGGAAGTAGGCCGACCCACCAGCCTAACGACAATCCACATGGGACAATACACGCGCGCGGCACTTACACTTATACACTCAGTTAACGAGATTTCGCGAATTTCAGGGGAATGATCGGCTGGCAAATGGCAGCTCACGATCTGACTGTTAAGTCGTATAAAGGCGCACGTGATTTTGGAAAAATTCGCCCCTCTTTGGTGGTGCGAGGAAAGCTCATTTTATCTCGGATCTCGTTAGACTGGACGACGTTGTCGTGGCGTCACTTTTATAGCTTTCGAGGAAACGTAAATTCCCGAATCAGGCCTTTCTTCTGCTATTCTTATTCTATTAGTGTAAGTGGCTTTTCGTTCATAGAAGAGAACTACGTCCACGGCTTCTAGAAAATGCGTGGACGCTTATTTTCCGACAATTATCCGAGTATCGACGCGCTGCTGATATAAACTATTTGCGTGGAAAGACACGTGCGACTCTGATAAATAATAAATAATACCGCTACCTTCTTCGTTATTATCGTATTAGCATTTTCAATGAAGCGCAATCGCAAATAGTGATATATGCTACGAACACTTATATCCAATGGGAAAGGCTGGTAAGAAAGGAAAAAGAAAAGAAAGAAGAAAAGAATGGCTGAATGAGTAAGTGCGCTTAATACTTTCTACGATTACTTTATTATCGACTGTTTATGCATTAAACGAATTGATAAAGATGCTCTTAATTTGAAGAAGAAAAAACCTCGTGGCTGCTTTCCAATCAATTCTTTTCAATCAAAAATTTAATTATTCCATTAATCACCCTCTCTTCATCGTTATTATCCCGAGAGATTGCGAAATGCCAGTTAAATGATATTAAAATATCTATTGATCAAACAAATATTTGCGTGCCGTAATGTGCCTCGATCAGCCACCAGAAATATCGTGGAAATTAAAGAATCGGTCGCCCGAATATTTTCTACGACAGCCCACCAAGTCCGAGCAGACGCACACTTGGAAAAGTCGGAATACTCGAGACAAACTAAATGTTACATTAATAACCATCAAAATGCCCTCTCGGCGATAATAAATCTTGGACAAATTTGGCCGAAAAAAGGAAGGAAAGAAGGAGGAGAGAAGGGAGAAGGAGGCTTATTATAAGGAAAAGATCGGGGAAAATGGCAAAGAATATCCCTCCGTAAGTACACGTAATACTTGGCGACATTTATCTTGAAGTTCTTCATTACCGCGAGAGCGAAACGACTCTTTGAGGGGGCATTGAGCTCCCATCTTCCCTCATCGCTGCATCATCGCCAAGGCCACGCCAACCACTATGGCGTAATACATAAGTAAGGAGATTTGGAAGAATGGCGTGCCGAGACAAGGATGCAGCATCTCGTCACCGTGAGCGAGACTTTGTCGCGTTCGGAATGTTTATTAAGGCCCAAGTGCGAGAGGCTGCTGCCTAACGAGGAGGATGAAATTTTTTGCGAATCTCCGTGCAAAGCGACTTATAAATTAGATGACGAAATTATACTTGGGGCATTGTGGCAAAAAGTACTTGGTCCCGTTCAGTTTATGCCAAGTGGATTTATCGAGGAAGCATGTTGCGTTGTATACTACAATACACTCGGCCCGTTGATTCTCTCAATGAGGAATTTTATTGAATGAAAAGCGTAATCAGTCTCTGGCTGCACTATAAATTGGTGAGCGATGCGTTCCGTTGAAAGAATAAACGTGTAAACACAATGGAATACGAGAGCCAAGTGCACTCAAGTACACTTGAGTTGCAGCTGACACGTAGCCTTTGTTCTTTTGTGATACAATAAGCTTCTATTGCGCGTTGCTCAACGAATTTCTAATTGAATCGTGGATTTATATATTTACGGAATTGCGAGTAAGCCTTGACATTTCCTTTAATGAGGATATGGATCGCTTCATTGTTAATAAGAATTCGTTTAAAAATTTTTCACGCGTCTATATGTTATATTACATATATATTTTGTTTCTCGCAATAATCGTTATATTCTTATAATTTCCTCTAATATTCTTATAATATAAACAATACGTAAATAATTATTACGATCATTATTTTTTTTTTATTAATTGATAATAGTAAAGTAACAGAATAAAAATAATTATTGTATTTAATAGTTTCACAATTATAAATTGATAATGCCATTGAAGATTTGTCGATTTATTCTTTAGAAATTTCATACAAAGCAAATTGTTGCCTTATGCCGAAAATTATTTATTCAGTTTATTATTTTATTCCAATTTATCAAATATTTTTACCAAGGATCATAATTTTCTTAATCCTGATTATCATATTTTGCCTGTACTATTGGCTATTTACACGTAGTTTTTAAAATTATTTCGCTTCTCGTATCATATCATACCGAATAGCTTATAAGTTTTTGAAAATTATTTGTTATTTTGCTAATAATAATCGACATTAACAGAGTTGGATACTATTTTATATTTATAAAAATTTCATTTAATCAACATACTTTACCACGCACCATATTACGTAAATCACGTGTCTCATGAACTAATTAATAAATCTTTATTTTACAATTGCGTGCGTACATGTGTTCGAGATCCCGTCAACAAATCTCTCATTACTGTACCTAGAATCGCGACCTTCTCCACCCAATCACGCACCTCGCTCAATAAATGCATTATTTTGAAGCTTGTTTACCTATCCTTCTCCTTCTCAGAATATTCACGCTATTCTAGTCCAAAATGTAAATATAAATGTCAGCTACCAAGCCTTTCCACTAACACTTAGTCATTGTTCCCTGCTATTATTATGAAAAGTTATTTTGCAAGCCAGCAGTCTGATTAAAATCTGCGTTACGTCGAGACTTGTGATATTATAACAGTTTGTGATTATTCGGATCTCTCAACTTGAATTGAAGACACAACTCAAATCAGGTAGGAGGGCTACTACGAGGCCAATTCTTGTCCTTTCTAGACAATTCCTATAAATTCATAACCGACACATAAATAAGAGGACATTAAAAACTAGACGAAGCTGATTGAGAATTACACCAATATTACCATAAACCTCGACCAACATCTTATTCAGTTTACAACTGAGTAGCAACACAGCCGTTTCATTCCCATTTTCCACTATTATGACATCGACTTCCATAGCGAAGCATTTATATATCAACACAACCAAACACAATCAACATTCAGCCATATTCTGTAATTATTCAACATCTACTTATCTACAAGTATTACTTAATAAACCTCATTTCTAGCCTCCAACAATAAGATCTGCTCAGTTAATAACACCCATTGCAATCATCTCTCCTCTCACTATCTCTCTCTCTCCTTATTACATTTTGGAGGTGAAATGCACAGTATGAGAAAAGATGAATAAATTTTTAATTTTTTGATCTTTAAAATAAAAATGTACATATAAAAAATATTTACGTGCAATTAACTGTAAAAAATGAAGTAAATTACTTTTAATATTTTTACTCTTTAAATTATATATATACATTTTCTTGTTATAACTTTTATACTGCAAAGGAGATAATCTTGTAGATAAGAAAAAAAAGTTAATTATTTTTCATTATAATTTTAGTGGTTTTAATATATTAGAATGTGAAATTTAATTTTGAATTCTAATATTAGATGAATTAAAATTTTATTAGGGATATTATTATTAAGGTAATAGGGTTAAGATCACGTGAATATATCAGGTTAAGTTTAACAAATAATAAGTAGCTGTTGATTAGATTTTTTCATAACAAAAACTTATGCAACGTGAAATTTAAGGAAATCAATGACTATTCATAAAAATGATGTTCAGTCGGTACATTCTATTGGGCTTAGTGAAAACAAGAGCTAAGTGCAAATTAATTGAAGAAATTTGTTAATTGTTTAAAGAATTTGTTAATTGTTTAAATGAATTAATTAACTATTTTTCATTATAACTGTATAATAAAATCTTAATTATTTGGATGTTAATTATATGAATGTAGTTTGAAGGTTATCGCACTAATACTTAAAGTACTTTCAAAAATATGTGATCGTTGCAAACATTTTTACACAGAGTGCACACCACCAAACAAATACACACGTAGATTTATAAATGAAATGCCATGTCTTAATCGATAGCCAAATCTTGTTGACCAAAGATAGATTTTAACAATCAATTAATTTTTTGTTTTCTTTTGCTTTCCTTTTCTATGCCTACGATATTTTGAAATAATTGACAAAAATTAAAGCAAAAATGATTTAGAAATAATTGTTTGATAAAAATACTTAAAAATTCTATGCGAAACTGAGTTATGAGTATTTAGAAATGTATCTGAGAATGTAATTTGCTCTTATCACTTTTGCCCAAATAACTAAGTAACATCGAAACAGTGTCTCGGTGCTTCTAAACATTATTCCACACACACACGCACACACACACATGTAGCTTACATAGTCTACATAATACTAAATAAGACCCTGGATTTCGTAGGTTTTCTTTAAAGTAGGTCGTTCATTTGGACTTATTTATCGCCCGGATAATGTATTGGAAGAATATAAGAGTGGATGTAGTTATTGGCACAAGTTGAGTAGACTTGGTGAATAAGGAGAAGCGAATCGGCAAGAGGTAAAGAGGGAAGTATACTCCCTTACCTCAGCAGCTAATATAGATAAACACGAGGCATTCTATCGTAAAGTCAATTAATAATCTCAGGTATTTATGTGGTTGGAGATGTTGTGTAATGCTGACGGTGTAATGCAAGTGTCCCCCCCCCCTCGAATCTCAAGGCTCCCTCGACTTACCCACGCAGCTCCTTTTGGTGGTGACCTCGTAGCCGACGAGGCAGTCGTCCGACCCTTTTGGCATCCCATCCAGTGCATTCAGCGGCTTCTGCGGGGGGTCGCAGCGGTAGGAGCCGGGGGTGTTGACGCAACCGAAGCGGCAAACCTCGCTCTGGAGGTCCGGGACTGCGCACTCGTCTACGTCTGCAGAGAAGGCAGGGAAGAGGCGGAAAAATTGGAAAATCGATTTTGCATCGGTTATTTCCCCTGGACGACCCTCTCATTCTCGCCCCGAACATTGCCAGCTAAGGTTGATTTCGCGGTGGTGCGTAATTTTCCCCGTGGACGGGGTCGTACGTCTTCGGCGCGGCCCTCCCCCCGGGAATTTATGGCGGTGCTCTGGCGGTGGGGGGTGGGGGGAGGACTTGGCTGTTTGGCGAGCTGCGTTCGCGGCATTTCCAAGGAAGTAGAATGCGATGGGATGGGATATTATTCGCCGGAGAATCTAGCCTTAACGAGAAAGCTGACGTTCGACTGATGTCATTTTTCGGTAATAAAATATCGCTCCGATGCTTTATTTATCTATGAAATTACGTGAGCCGCTTCTTATTCTTCTTCTTCTTCTTCCTCCTCTTCATCGTGTTCTCCCTCTTCATCGTCTTCTCCTCCTTCGCTCCGTAAGAAAGTGGCAGAACACTACTGGCCTCCTGACGTTAAATTAACTTTCGGATCGATACTTCCAGCACCACCGAGTCGTAAAATTAATCTTAACTTTGAAATCATCGATCCCAGTAGTAAAATAATGATTGCAGGTGCAATAGCGCCAAGTGGCGATACTGGGCTCGCGAGTGCCCGAGGAAGAAGAGCAATTTCAAACGGCCCATTCGAAATTTTGCGTTTGTCAGTCCGTTCCGTCGCAGGAAATATGAGCGAAATTAGGAATAAGGGGGGAATTAGGAATAACGGGATTACGCACGATCGCAGCCGGCCATTGTACAATAAATGTTCGTTGGGCGCATTATATGCTCCAAGCCACTTCCAAATGCAAGAGGCAAATAAAACTCGAGGCGCGATACAAGTCCATCGCTCGATGCCATTCGACGCCCCCCCCCCCTCGCCGAACCTTTTATAGTCCAGTGGAAAATGCCGGGGATATATCGACAGCTTGTAGATTCATCGGGATTTCCCATCAGCCGTGCAATCGCTCGGCGCGATAACGAAACTCAACGAGGCAGAGACGGAAGCTCCCACCTGTGCCACTGAATCTCCTCGTAGTGATCCCCTTCCCCCCCGATAGGAGCTTTAATCTCCACGCGGGCTAATCGAGATTAGCAGTCATTTTAATTCGGCCGAGTCTTGCCGCGAGAAAAGCTCCGGGGGATGCTCAGCTTAGCGAGCTGAGGAGGCGGCCCTCGTGTCGCGAATTCGGGCCGATTATCGTTAAAGAGCCGGCCGACTCTCTCTCTCTTCGATCCCGCGTTTGGTTCGAAAGGAAAGTGATGCTGTTGCCGAGTGTGACTTTTTGTCAATTCGGGGGTGGCGAGGGTGCAGGTCGGGGGCTGTTGGGCTGTTGGGCTGCTATTTGCCGCGGGAATTTAACGAGCTCGTGTGCCAACTAAATATCTCGGCTACGTGATTTCACTCTTTAAGATCGACTTCGGGGCCTTTAAGATCGAATTTTTCGCCTCTCAACGAATGATTTCGATTCGATTAGATGGACCGAGGGAGTTCATGGTTCGCGCGATGCCCGATTCACAGCTCAAAATCAGATTATTGGGCGAATTGGAGTGTCGCGCAGGCTTCGTAACGTTAGCGAACGAGGGCATTCAACTTTCAAGAATGCGCAGTTACGCGTAATTAATTATTCGTGTACTTTTATGCGCATTGGTTGGGAGGAAATGATGGGGCGACTGCGCGTTTGCTTATTAAATTTTCCAACTGGTCGATGAAATTTACCGATCCATCTAGCCCGCCAAATATTTATCACTATATTATTCGCCGCTCGGATTAACTTCTCGCGGGGGCATTGTTGTTAAGCAATTATTTACTTGGCCGCAGTAAATAAAGAGGCAAGTTGTACAATGGTCGAAATAATAAATACATGGAATGAAAAGAGCGAGTCGTAACTTTTTCAGCGACTCGTGCGCACAAATGCGAGATATCCAACGAATAATGAGCACGTTAATTGCAATAATACCCAATGGCAATACTCATTATTGCACAAAAAAGCTCGACTGCATAATTAAAAATACCTCAAAAAAAAAACAAAAACAATCAATTCTAAACAATCAGTGCTCTCTAATTAAGCTCTGGATAATCTTGATTTTTTAAGGACAATTGGGCATGCGTGGACGACGCAGCATATTGTGTCCACTTTTTTTTTAAAGCAAAGACAAGTAATCGAATGAAAGAGAGATGAATCGAATTTGATGGGGAAAGGGTGAGGAAAGGGTGAGGAAAGGTGGTGGTGGAATGGATTACGGCAGCCAAATATTTTCCCGGGACCGAATTTCAAACCGAATCGGAAGCTTCGTTTTCCTTTCCTTTATCACGGCGAAAGAGGATGAAAGAAATTCACTTCGAATAGGAAAATCTCAGTTGGAGCACACATATAAGCGTGGAGCAGCAGCAGTGAAATAAAAAAAAATCGGCCTCTAAATACGAGCTGCGCGAGATATGTCGTTAATCGAAGATTAATCACTGCTTGTGCCGAGTATTGAAAAAAAGTGTCCCCGGACAGGCAGCGTAATTGATAAATCCAACGGGAATAACGAATTTAAAAGGCTTTATATATATCGGCCAGCTAATCAATCATTCGTATCTTTTGAATATAAATAGGATGGCACGGGGGGGGGCGGCGCACTAATGTTTAATGAGGCGTCGGAATGGAAAGCTTGATCGGCTTGGGCAAGTAAATGCAGAGAGCCGGCTACATTCGTCATTGCCAGTTTATGAAATGGGAGGAAGATTCGAGGATATTATGTAAAGATGGTGGGCTACGCACCCTGGCAGGTCTTCCAGTCGTCCTGGAGCATGAAACCGTCGGGGCAGAGGCAGAAGACCCGGCCCATGCTCGCGAGGCAGGTGTGCGAGCATCCGGCGTTCTCGTAGCTGCAGGGCCCGGGGCCCGGTCGCTCGAGCTCCTCGCAGGTGCGGTTGTCGGCCGCGAGGACGGCCTCAGGGCGACCCTCGCAGGAGCAGGCGAAGCCCCCCGGGTAGTTGCGGCAGGTGTCCTGGCAAGGTCCCCGACCCTCGTTCTCTCGGCACTCGTCGATGTCTAGGGGACAGGTATACCTCGAGGTCTTTATCTCGATAATTTCTCGATCTCAGGGAGCCTATTCAGCCCCACTTCCCAGGGTTAACGGGCGCTCGAGAAACTGGACGCCTCTTTATTGGGGGGGGGGGTGAGAGAGGGAGGAGGCGTTGAATAAAAGGAACGGGGTTTTTTGTTAAGCGACTTTACGGTTTCAAAGAATTCAGAAGCTAGAAGCTTTTCTCTGTACCTGCCATTGAAAACACTTTCTTTTTTTTTTTTTTTAAAAATTTAATCGCTGATGTGCTTCGATGCATCGATTACATTATAATTTACTTTGTGAGCGTTATGGTTGGTATATAATAAGTAGTAATTTATGTATTTTGCTAGATGTTTATGGTTTTGTGCACGATAACGAATATCAATACAATTATGCAGGATATTCTATTAAAGCAGTTTATGCGTTGTGTTGTGTTGTGTTTGTGTTTGTTATTTTGAACAAACTTTACTTTTCACCGGTAATATTTGTGATTTGTAATAAAATAGTGTTCCATATTATGTGTAAATTATTTTATTTATTAGCGCAAATATTTTCAACTCCATTATTGTCTAGGAAGTAGTATACTATTTAGATTTTAGTCAATATTATCTAATAAAAAAAAAGGACAACTCGCAATTAATTAGAACTGAAGTAGTATTTGTTCTCACTTTATCTACTATATTTATATATACATATGTATACACTAGATAGATAGAGAGAAAGAGAGAGAGAGAGAGAGAGAGAGAGAGTAGAGTAGAGAAAAATCCTTAGGCGCTTAAATCTGCTGGGTTACGTAAAAGCATTTGTTTTGTTTTTATCTTCGTTATTTTAAACAATGCCAGCAATGCTCAACCTGCTACATTAATGCAATTTCTCTTGTATTTATGCATATTCACAACACTTGTATATCCTTTATGCATTCTTATAAGTGCATTGTATTCATACTTGTACTTTTTATTGGCATATGTAAATCAAAGAAAATACGAAAGAAGCGAAGAACAAAAAAGATTTTTTTTTATAAATCATACTCTTCTCTTGTCGTGTCGTCAACTAAATATTTAGCTCCACAATGACTCATACATAATTTATTTTTCCTGAAAAGACGAGTGTAAAAAATCATTTACGAAACAACGAACTTCATTTGTATTTTACGGAATGAATATCAAGATATTTTCTTTTCTAAGCAACTGCTCGGTTATATACTACTTTGCGATTTTTAGAGACGGAAGACATAAATCAAATGTGATATCAACATAAAGAAAAATAATATGAATAGCATAAATTGAAAAATTGTATTTCAATTTGAGAAAGATTTCATCAGAATTCTTGAAACTTTGCTATAAAATAAGAAAATACAAAAAAAATTTTTTCAAAAAGAACTTTTACAGTTATCGAGCAAGAAAAATTTGAATCTCGGTAATTTACATGTTTGACTATTATATTTCGAGCAAATGTACAGTACTGCAATACATCGTCTAATGTATTTTACTAAACGATTAAATATTTCGGAATTTAAAATTGAACTTTTATGGCATTAAATTGAATGGAGACTATTCTGATATGAAAATATACAGACTATCGTTTGAATATTGAATAGAACATTGAATATTATAATTCCAATAATATATTATTGAATGCAATGTACAATGAATCGTAATTAAGGAATACTTTTTTACTCTCCAACAGCATCAAAAAGCCCAGATAAGTCATATTCAACACATAAATATTTATATATATGTATATGAACTGGTCGATATTTCAATACCTTTTTATGTAAATTTTTTTATTATAAAATGAAATAAAAATTGCTTTATTCAGGGAGCGTATAATGAAAAACTTTGCCTAATCTCTCCGCCTCGTTATTAAGCTGAAGTGCAATTTTCTATATCACAGACCTTGGGTGAAAGTCCCCACGCACACATCAAGTTTCGACTCCGGTTATGTTACTTTGGGCGAGCCAATGGCGTCGCCACTTATCTGCCTATTTTCGATAACTCATCCCATTTATAATGAGACGCGTCGAGTAATGTAAATAAACTCCAATTGAAAATGCGAGGCCGATAGGTTCGAGCCTCCCTACTAACAAGCATAATACGCCCTAAGCCGACACGAACAATATCAATAAATCATGATAAATGCAATTATAATACATTCCATGTTTCAAATTGTCTCTCTCTCCCTCTCGCTCTTGTTTACTGATAAGCTGGCAAATCTTTTTGCGCTCCAACAGAAATTGATCTCTTTCCTCTCGCTTCCTTCCTATTGTTGGACTTTGGGCATAAATTGACAATTGAGCCTCTACTCGGTCGTTCCTTGATCATTTGATTGCCCGATGTTTGCACAAGCACAGGGAGCATAATTTCCCGTTAAAATCCGTTGAAAGGAAGACTTTTTCCAGATCAGAAGGATGCTCAACTTAAAGAACGAGCTTAATCTATTTCATTAAATAAGTTTTTGTAAATATTTTAACGATTATTATGATTATCGCGCACGTAGTTGAACGGACTTGCACGATAATCTGGTATGTTGGGAGAATGGAGTTGTAGTTATTTTGAGCTGAAAGCTACTTTCAAGGATTATTGTAAAATTTAAGTAGGTTAAAATATACATAATTCAGAGATTTTTACTTGAAATTTATATTTTTCAAATTCTACTCCCATTATTGGATTCATGATCGTGCACATAAAGGAGAATATCACTCTCTCTCTCTCTCCCTCTCTCTCTGTGTATATCGATGGATTATCTTTTGCTTTTGAAAATACGTTGGCTTATATTTTTATTTCAGCTACAACGTATAGTAATATTGACTCTGAACTCTTAACTTTGAAGAGTAATAAATCGCTTTTTAAAAAAAAGGCTTAGTGCACCGCTCTTATATAGTTTATAGGATAAGTTTTTCTATTCATAAGACTACTTCCATAGATTTATCGGAAAAGGATAAACAATTAACAATATCACTATTCAAGCGACATATTCTTTTAATGCGCCACATTACATCGTGGGGACCAACCAAGTGCTCACACTCTAAGTTTAATAATACTTTACATACAATCCCGATCATAGCAAATCGATTTCTTATCATCAATGATATTCTATGCTGTGATGATTAATATTGCGAATCATATGTAGGCCAATAGATGAACATTAATGCAACAATTTTTAAGCACATTTTAAATTATGCTCAATGATATACCCAATTGAATTATTTTCTCTTGCAAATTTGTGGCTACGCCGAAAAGTC
The DNA here is from genome assembly GCA_030522565.1 of Ceratosolen corneri. Taxonomy (NCBI): domain Eukaryota; kingdom Metazoa; phylum Arthropoda; class Insecta; order Hymenoptera; family Agaonidae; genus Ceratosolen; species Ceratosolen corneri. The sequence goes on from JAPYYT010000273.1 coordinate 18,476, forward strand.
GAAAATCGAGGCGAAGACGCTTGTTTTATGAATGTCAAGATACACAAAACATTTCCTAAAAATGTCATTCTCATCTTTAACTCAAACAACACTGTTAAATCATTCGTTTGTCTTATACTTTTATGCAATTAAAGATATTCTCAGCGAAGGTCATTATGTGAGGCAAACCAACCGACCGCAGGTGAAATACTTTTTTTCAACCTAAACTCATAATCGTGCTTTTGCACATTTTATCTAACTGCAATTTCCAATAGCTCAAACATATATTTGGACTCTTTAGAATATTACTGCTACGCTAATCAAGCCCCATTCCTCATTGCTTATCCTTATTATATTGTAAATATACGAAATCTTATTGCATCGTAGGAGCGATAAGAATGATGTTTATCGCGAGACATTTATCGCGAAAGTAAATTTCCATTGCATTATGAGACTGAAATGGAATGGCGTCTCTTCTTATTTATTACCTGAAAAAAGTAGACACAACCAGAGTTGCTCGAAAAGATTCTTTCAACAAACTCCGAGGGCTCTTTGAGCATATGTTAAGTGCCACATTCAAATCGCTCTCCCAACAAAAGCTCCACCAACGAGCAAATATCCTCCTCTCACATTCGCCAAAAGCAATACTTTTGCGACTCACTGCTGTGCTCCTCTCGCGAGGATCTCGATCCTCATCCCGAGCTCCGCGCTTTTAATGCAAGTGTCGAGGGCCTCACCTGTGCACCTCGGCCCGTCGATGCGGAATCCCTCCCGGCAGAGGCAGCCGGCCCTACCCTGGACGATCCTGCAGAGCTGCTCGCAGCCCAGTCGGCCGCAGGTGGCCTCGTCGTCGCCGGCGAACCTGCACTCGGGCACCTGGCCAATCCAGCGTCGGTTGTTGCAGAGGAGCCGGGCGCCGCTCGCGTTGTTCGCCATCCTGAATTCGCCCTCGCACTCGTAGTCCGCCTCGAGGTACTCGTGGCCGGGCTTTGACGATCTTTTGACAATCGGAATCAATTGGGGTTGGCACGCGGGGTTGGGGCTCGCTACTTGCTTACTCAGCTTAATTGCCAACTTTTCAAAACTTTCCGGCCCCAAAGCTTCACCAATTCTCGAACGCTCCCCCCTTACACGCGGCTGTCACTTACGTTTATTATACGCAGTAATCCAATACCGTATATTAGCAGCTTTTATTATCGATTGGCGTGGAAGTGTGGGAGGGGGGGGACGCTGTCGGCAGGGTATGGAGCAAAGGATTATAGTTATGTATTTTGTTGTGTGACTGGACATGTGTATTTCATGAATTGGTATCTACGCTAATGCCGATTGTATATGAATAAATCATTGGATAAATGGCTTTTTACTTTACGAAGGTATTATAACGCTCTCCGGATTCAGCAAACACGATAATTCCGATTTAAAAGAATTCCGAAAATATTTAGCGGTCTTCTTCAGATTCGTCTACTCCCCTTTAATCACTACTACTAAAGTAAGTTTGACAATGCCGAGCTTGAGAAGAACAGGCTCACTTGCCTATATAATTTGATTTATCTTCTTTAAGGTTCTTAGAAACATTCGTTACATTTATATTTTATTCTTCGCGATATCAAGTACATACTTATTTGACTGATTCTAGAAGATTCAAAGTTGTTAAACTTAACTTTAACTCAAAGTATGCAAAACAATATATATATATAATATATATATAATATAAATAATAATATAAAAAGTACGCAAAAAGTAGAGATTCACCGTCTCATCAGATGTCAAGAAAATTAAATATTTAATTGGGCAGAGCTAAGCAATTTATTAAAGACAACAATTGCAATTTGGCCACGAATAGGAACGAATGTTTTGCAATAAAAGTTTCAGTCCGTGTTATTTACATAAAAATTATTTTACAAAAGTGAAATGGGAATCTGTATGGAAAATATTAAGGAAGCATGATGAAGCTGGTTGAGCATAAAATTTAGATCCCATTATATTAATGATACATCCAAAAGAAATATTTGTTTTACATAAAAGGAAGTGCACGAGAGTTCGTAGGTTGGCAGGAAAAAAAAATTTTTAAATTTGACTGTAATTTAGGGAAAATATTGCAAATCCATGCAGTGGATTTGGATCAATTGCACCCGGAGCTTTTCTCAATGTTAATTTTCTTGAAAATACAAGATAGAAGGAAAAAAAACTTATCCCATTGCATACCACTCCCCCGTTAATTGGATCGACTATCGACGATTTTCCCATTTAGAAAAAAAAAGACACTCGCTCCTCAAAACTCTTTCCCCCCTCAATCTATACGTAATCGTTAAAGCACATTCACTTCTACGATTGCGCCACCTCATCCGCGAAGTTTTCCCTCAACTCTTTAAATAACAGTCGCTGACCAGTAATCGCACCCGGCCCAAGCTTAAATCAAAAAGCGCCGCTTCGATCATGCGCACCGATTTGCATTATTCAAGCCACACTCACTTTACATATTTGATGACGGCGTGTCGAACGTACGGAGCCGGCACAAATGTCCCGTTTATGCATGACAAATCCCCACGCGGGTCATCCTCGTCCGTTAAGAAAAGGACCGCCTCGGTCGAGCTGGGCGCCGACTCTTTGGTTGCTATTCCTTGGTAAACCGCCTCCGACTCAGCCTGAAACGGAATTTATAATTGGCTTTAGAAATTTCACCCGCGCCTTGGCGACATTGCCAATGCACACACACACACACACCCACTTTTCATCTTCCATCGGACAATCGCCGCTGCCCTCTCATTATATCGCAAGAGACTTTAAGCGTTGCTCAAATGATTATACACGAACTTAAACTGTCATCGATATATCTATGCTTGTGCAAATGTATGTACTCGGTAAAGTGTGATTTTCACATCAATGTGCATTTTAACTGGTAATGGTGGTATATTTTTCTGACATCACTTTAGGTTGCCAGTCAAACATTTTCATGTGCCACTTGTGCGGTGCATGTATTCTGTAAAAATTAGTTGCCATTTTAAATGCTGGACTGAAATTATTAAACAAAATCCATTGACTTTAATAAACGTGATTTTCCCTATAGACACGTAATTAAATTAAATTAAAATCCTTCGTCCCGTACCTTTCCAAAATTATATTTACTTTTATTTAAAAAGACGAGCCGTTAATTGTGATATATCACGCAGGTACACTTGAAATTATAAGTAAATTAACAATGTAGTAGAGATTGTATGTATGTAGGATGCCTAGAAAAATCAACGTGGCCGTTTATTATACTTTTTGCATGTGTTTTCTCCCAAGTGTCGTCTCAATCTCACGCACAAGCATACACATCGAGACTTCGTTAAGTTGGTGGGCCGTGAATGGAAAGACTTTATGGTTTGGTGAGCCTAGATGCTGAAAATGTACCTTAAACTTGCCGAGATTGGCCGACCTGGCCATACTCGAGCTCATGTAAGCGTTGTAGTCCTTGAGTGTCCTTTGCAGCACTTCCTTCTCCATATCCAAAATCGGTAGATCTTCGTCGGTCCGCGAGTAGCCCAGCATCCTCTCAGGATCAAAAGGTCCTTTCACCATCTCTTCGGACTGCTTAATCGTTTGCGGGTATCGCTCGTCGAACCTCGGGAAATCTTCGTCAACCTCGTTCGTTTTCTCCTCCTCGTCCTCCTCGTCATCGTCCTCCTCGATTTCCTCCTCCTCCTCCTCGTCCTCGTCCTCGGCCTCTTCCTCACGTCGATTGCTCGTGCCCTTCTGCGTCCGCAAAAACTCCCGTTCCATTTGGCGTGAGAATTCACGCTCAACGTCCCCCGGGAGCACGTGATAACGAGACGTTGGCTCGGGTGGCTCCGGTATCCGCGGCTCCGTCGTCAATTGAGTCGCATAAGTCGAGGATGAGGTTGTATTTATCATCCCAAACGATCTTAAGGATCCTGCCCACAATGCCCACAAGACTTACATTATTAATTGTTTCGATCAAAGAGCAGAGAGGCAGATTTTAGCTATTTTTAATGCTACATCGAGTGGCTAATATACAAGCAGTTGTGTCCTTGTTTATTGCACCGGATGGCTCCAATCATCTTTCGCATTGTACTAGTTTCATCTTATCGTTTGTCGCGATTAGGACACGAGCGCTTCGATTGAAATGGCATTCCGATTATCGTTAGTTGAAATAATTCATTAGGACCAGTTTGGAATTTTCAAGAGCAATCGGACAACAAAATTTTACGCCTAGTGCTTCAAGATCCATAAAGCATATAAAATGGACAGAGAGAGAAAGAGAGAGGAGGACTGCAGGGGAATGCATAAATTCAGGTAGCTTTCAGAAAATCAGAGTCACGAAAGCTTAGGAAAATATTATTAACGAGCAATTCCAAGCGAGTCTGCTCGAATCTCGAATCCAACGAGATTGTCCGAGCGCCGAAAAGGGGGTAACTAAAGATATTGAGGTAAGGGGTTGCGAGGGTCGCAGCAGCAGCGATTGCAACTTGGGTGCTTTGCAGCGTATCACGTATTCCGGTGAGGCGAGTGGCGCGTGGACCCTGGAAAGAAAGTCGAATGTAGCGGAGCCGAACCCCTGGCAAGCACATGTATCATCCATAGGTACGTGAACCCCACCCGTACCCCCCCCCCCACGCGCACCTATTCCGCCCATAATTCTCGGGCTTTTATTGCGCTTTATTCGTGGAGTCGAGTTAACGTAGCCATCACTGTTATTTGGCCGTTGGGGAAGTTTGGGAGCTTCGTTTGTCTCGAACTTTTCCCACTCACCTACTGCCAGTAGCGCCGCTTAAAATCACAAAGCCGGCGGGCCATCCATGCAAACCAGGAGGAACGAGCTTCTGGTGAGGGCGAGGAGGTGCAGGACTTTGACGGGGCTTGTCGACTAACAATTGCGATAAAAGAATGATTCTTACGGTCCAGCGCGTGTGCTCTGCGATACGTTGAATAATGGCGATTTACGCTTACCGCGAGTGTTCACGTGCAATTAGTGTTTTACATTGTTACGTCACTTATTGTCCCTAAGATGATTCGAGATATTAGAAGAAGGATAAGGAAAGAGGGAAGCAACAGTCTTGCATATGATTTTTATATTAACTTTAAGAGTATCGTTAAACGCGAAAGCGCACTAGCAGATATATCATTAAACAATATATTATTGACAACAATTTAGTGCCACTTACTTTAAATACTCTAGTTTGACTTTATATAAGTTAATGGAAATGCATATGCGAAATGCCAGAACAACTGTTTAATTGCTACAAAAATAGATCCGCCAGCATGTAAAAGCCTTGGTAGATAAAAGCGGGTTTTTAAATGAATGTTCATTCGGTATAATTTAACGAAATATTTTTCAAAGGTTCAAGGAAAAACAATTGCTAGATAAGTGATTCTGAACAGTTTTTAGTCTACAGAGAGAGAGGCCGTGTACAAGTGAGGATAAAAGCAAAATTCAATTGATTGAAGGCGAAAGGGGCGAGGGGCGAGGGAATGTGAGCGAAATCAGCGAATTAGCCCTCAGTGTCCTCCTATCAATGCGCATTAAAAGGAAGTAAGCGAGACTTGGGCACACCGGCGCACTCACCGACATTCTCCTCCAAGTCCGTGGTCGACAGATTGAGGGAGTTCTTGCTCAAAGGCTCGGCCCTCAATGGCGTCGGCTTGTTGAGAATCTTGACGAGTCGCGTCATGAGGCTGTCCCGCCACTTGGGCTCGTTACGCCGACCGTCAACCCTGTTCTGCCTGTGGTCCTTGTTCCACCTGCGGGAGCCCCCCTCGCGCTCCTTGTTACGCAGCCGTCGGGCTCGCTCGCCACGCTCCTTGCGCATGCGCCTGCGACGCTCCCTCCGGTACTGCTTCCGGCGCTCGAACCTCTTGCGACGGCGATCGGCCCGCGCCTCGCGCGACTTGGAGCCTGCGCCAATGATTTTCGGATTAGTTGCGCCACCCACGCTTATTTGCAGTTGTGCACTTGTGTACTTGTGCCCCAACTGATTTCCCCGTTGGAAAGTATGGGCCTCATTGGCTGGGCCTCGTTACATTTATGCGGATTTCAGTATCTGCCACGCGATTCTAAATGACCGGAGACAAAAGTTTGAATGACGCGGAGCGAATGAAATTTTAAAGCCCGATTTTAGAAACTCTAAAGTGGCATTTCCTTTTACATGGCTGTTAGGTTATACAATTTTTTCACTGCGAGTAGCGACTTTGGTTTAGCAGCTTTCCATAGGGAGTGAGTAGTTTAACTTTTAATGGGCTCGCGCGCCTCGTCCCTTTTTAAAATAATAATTTCCCTTCTCGGTAAACTACTGAAATTTGTCGTTCTACTCGTCGATTTATCGAAATTTTCACATCGCACAACATATTCTTTACTGGCATGACTTTTCATTGCTTTTACACTACTTTGGCACTACTTGTCTCATCATTTCTCCGAACCAGCAAAAGGAAGAATCAAAAAAAAAGAAAAACAAACAAACAAATAGAAACCCTGACCTCTCCTTATTTGGGACATTGTTGTGTTTGTCAAGAGACCGTTTATTTTAACAACAACGTATATATTACCGAGCTCGGCATGTAAATAAAACGACCGACACTTTCCGTACCCCAACGGACCCTCAATGACCTCGATCGCAAAACAAAAGAGAAAGGGAAAAGCAAATGGACAAAGAGGAGAAAGAGCATTTCGCGGTACTGCGAGTTCCGGTTTCACCTAAGAAAGCCCCTCGTCTTTGGCCATTCAAAACTCACAAGCGCCACAAGCAAACGAAAATTTGTCGACAGGTAGGTCAGGCTTATTATCCCTCTTACTTGCACCAGTGGCCGGCTGCTTGCGGACGTCGAATGACTCTCCGCGGTTTCGTGGCATAAGGGTTGTGTTCTCATTTCCGCCGGGTTGCGGTGACGCCAGACTCGCTCCCCCCGACGACGGCGGCCCCGACCCCTCGTCACCCTCCAGCCACAGCGTCTTCGATCCCTCGGGTGGCGTATCCCAGCTAACGGACAACATGCCTCTTAGCGCTCTCTCTTTTGACAATTTAACTCCTCGCCGCTCACTCGTTTACTTGGGCTTAGCTCTTCGCGTGGGCGGATGAGCCGCGATGCCCCGTTGATGATTTCGCGAATAGTATCGTGAGAATTAGCATTGCAATTACTACCGAAGGACGTTTTTGGCATTCCCATTAAGCGATTGAGTCAACAATTGGACACACAATTGTCATCTTGCTCGTTATATCGTTGGCCTCTTTTATCCGAGTTGGGAGCTGATTCGATTGGGCCTTTGTGAAGCAGCGAGTAATGTTATAATTAGGGAGCGTTGCGTGCGTTGTAACCTGTGACGTTGTAAAATGTGTAAGCGGAGTCAGGAATTTCTGATATTAGATCATTAGCGTATTGTTTTGAGAGTCACGAGAATGCGTATTGCGTGGTGAAAGGTATGCGCTAAAGTTTATGCCAGATTGGCAATTTTCAAAGGGAATATTTGAACGATGTCAACTGCGAGAGCACGCAGTGTCAAAGAGATTGCCATTTACACGCACTTGAATGTAACTTCAAAATAACTGCATTTTACAATACCAAGGATTTCTTTCTAACTACTCTATCTTACGCTTATACGGCTTGACTCGCTTTTTTTTGTTTATTAATTTATTATTGAATTAATAAAATGGATGGTCAGCATAAAAAGAGTCTAGCTTGCTCTGTGAATGTGGTTTGTCAAATTCAATCAGATTTCATCAATTATATACCAATTAATCATATATTAGTGAATAATATCTTAATATATATAGCATTAAAAAGCTTGAAAATTAAATAATTGTATATGGAATTAAATTTATATTCTAATCCTTCAAAAGATAAAATAATAATCCGTTATAAAAGTTAAGAATAGGAGATACGTATATGATTTTACTAATTAATTATATTACAAGTCAACTAACGAGTTGAAGAAACTGGGAATTTCGAGCAACAATATGTGTGATTGGACAAATTATATTTATAAACAAATGCTAAATACTTCTAGACATACTCGAGATACGAATGAAATAACTATTTTTCTATAATTTTATATGTGATGGTTTATCATCTGTGCTGCTGTAATGAAATTACCAATGTAACTGTATAACGAATTGCATAGCTTGGAAGCTTCAAAGTTACATTGATTATTAATTATTAGATCTACTTGGAATATTTTCCATGATATTTCTTAAAATGAATAATGCCGTTGAAATGGAAAAATAATTGCTATTAATCATAAAATAAGAAACTTGAATTATAAATACGAGGCAGGTAAATAAAATATTTCAAAATTAATTTTGAGCTTAAAAATTAATCTATGGATGACGTTCTTATATCTATAAATAAATCTTATAAAATGTAGAGCTCAATTGATTATTTCAGAATTATACATAATTTACAATTAAAAATTATTATTAACTTATAGAATTTTCAAATTACATAATGCTACGTACATATAAAAATTTAATATTCCCAAACTAATGAATATTTTAAATATCATTAATTCATTAGTTAGATAATTCTTTATGTGAGTCATTTATTAATTATGAAATGAATTCCAAATAATAAAATCAGTTTCTGCTTCTCAGAGTTACCTATTTATCAATACTAATAATACATTTTTGGTATACAATTGCCACCTCCGAGATGTATTCGCACCTCTTTTTCACTATTTCTTCCTTACTTTATTTCCACGTGTTTATCCACTTTTTTTTCACGCAACAATAGTTATGAGGAAATCTTTGTTCCGTAAATGTTGTTTTCTAATACCAAATTTCCACGCGGCTGCTTAACTTCTATCCCCAATAATTCAATAGGGATGGCCTTAAAAGAGCAAAGACTAAATTGTTTTTAAGTAAATTCCACATCTGGATAGATATGTCTCAGATTATGGAATGCAAAAGTAAAAGTAGGTCGACGAGAACGGTTGTTATTAATTCGACAATTAACTTTGCTCGCGAAACTTGGCTTTTGAAATTATCTAGCAAGGACCTTAGCATAGTGAAGATAGAAAACTGACTCTGATGATTCTATTAATTAGGGGATCCACTATTGTTATACTTCTCGAAAGTTTCGGTGAATTTATCCGAAATTTTAATTCTTCCAACATGTTTTCGCTCCTTCTCGTGATTTTCTCAACTTTCATTCGATTACAGAAAATAGAACATGACGTTACGTAAGCAACTTTCAAATGATACGTCTAATAATTTTATGCTATTTAGCAAGATTTTTAATATACAAGTAACAAATAAAAATGAGGCAAAGAAAGACAGAGAGAGAGAGAGAGAGAGAGAGAGAGAGAAAAGGAGCAGAAATATTCTTTGGACGAAAAGCAAAAAGAGATGTAGAAGTTTGTTTAGAATGCAATTATGTTTCGAATATTAAAATTCAAGTTCAACATATTCAGCATATGGCATTATAAAAATAATGATTGCAATTAGAATTAAGTATGACTTATTGTATATTGAATAAGAGTAAATATTCAGGCAACTTACAAGAATTTGTTGAAAACATATACATATAAAGCAAAGTATATAATACTATTTGTACTATTTCGTCGATAAGAGTCAATTGAATTAATACTACTTTTTAAATTTAATTCATAATTAAAATATTCTGCCGGTAGTCTTAGAAGTGCAAGCCGATTGAAAATTCAAAATAATTAACCATACATACAAATCATCATGCTGGTCTTCAAAATCGTGATAATGTCTTCCAGTTCCTGCATTCTGGCATAAACCTGCAAAGAAAATTAGAACTTTTACTATATTGTTTTATTAGAATTATTTTCAACGAAATTGGTAATTGCATTGGATTATTTCATTAAAAGATGGTTATTTGCAACTTGCATATCTCCGTGAAATCATGTGTTCAATGCGTATAATATAAATATTTTCACTACTTTACAATAACTTTGAGGTAACAATATATAAATAGCAAACTTTACAGTAAAAGATTTTGTAATTTCATAAATAAAATTCTCGTTAATCAACATTTTTATATTGGTAATTTCCAAAAACGTGACATTAATAAATCCTATTGATATTGAATTTGTATTGAATATTGTAATAGTAAAGTAACTTATCAGCGTCAATTAAAGTTTAATTGAATAAAACGTAGAATAAGTGTATTTTATAAACGCAAGAAAGACATTAAAATTCAAAATACCATATACAAATATATTTAATATATATATTGTATAGTTAAAACAGACATTACATCTGGTTATAATAGTTTAATTAATGACGTATGACGCATAATTATTCAAAATACGAGGTAAATGCATATATATATATATATATATATATATAAATGATTTAAGATAAGATTTATGTTTATATAAAAACGGCAAAAATATATATTTGATATCAATTCATTGGAGCAATATGACAAGACGCGAATTAACATTGCATTAGACGGTGCGTATATCACATATTGTGTTACATATTGACATTAGAAAGTGATTAAAGGGAAATGTAAGAGAAGCTTTTAAGATAAATAGCATTGATTGGAATGAGGGGCAGATTGGCAGAAGTTATAAGAATAATAAGAAGGTTTGACGAGCGTCGAAAAAGTAGTGTTTAAAAGAGCATAATTACGCGATTGTACGGTACTCTGCTAAAGTTTAATGCGTGAAAGTTAAGATCCGTATAAATGAATTGCCATTGAAAGCACAAATGAAGTAGGGGGGAGGCATTTGATTCCGCGAAAAAGCTCGAGTTGCAGATGGAAAGAAAAGCGGCATAGCCACAAAAGAGAGAGAGAGAGGGCTGCTGCATGGCAGGAATAGAAGAACTTCCTGCCTCTACTGAGGACGCTTTCACCCACTATATATATACATATATACACACATATATATATATATATATATATAAAAGTAAGGCGAAAGTTCAGTGAGGGGGAGACACACGCTGTCGAACTTTATTCCGCGAATTGAAGTCGCTAAGGAGGACAGAGCGAAGATGCGAGAAGGGAAGTCAATGGATGGGGGGGGAGGGTGGAGGAGTTCGTTTTCCAATAGTGTGGAAGTACCGGCAGTCAGTGAGCGAGTGAGTTCCTTGATATTGGACTTTTTATTGGTCGCGCGAGTCGTCGCCAGTCGACCGCGAGAGAGAGAGAGCGAGTAAGAGGGGAATAATGCGTGTTAGGTGGCAGGCACTGATATCATCAGGGGACGGAGTTTTATTTATTTTTTTTTTTTTCATTTATTTTATCGAGGCCTATTTGACTATCTTTCTCTTATTATCCGTGGACTCCTTATTGTTCTCGCTTCCCATTCCTCTAATTCAATCTAAATAAGCTCGGAAAAATCTGTCGATGCTTGGAAAACTAACGCCTACCATCTTTAAAGTAACTTTCACGTAGCTTGGCTCGATTGTCTGATGTTTTATTATTAAATGCGGTTTTTGTAATGCGGTTTTTGTATTACATTTCATTGAATAACATATATCTATCCATAATTCTTTTTAAAACAAACTATTACATTTCTGAGCTTAAATTTGAGTAGTTTCTTTAATAAACTATATCTAATAAAATAAATAAATTCTTATTTCTTACATCAACACTCATAGGTAATTAAAATACAATTATAACAGAGTTTTCAAGAATTTAATTCATTTACTAATTTACTTAATTTCATTAACAACACATATTATCTCTACACGATATTTAAAATATATTATTGTAACAGTATTTCCACTTTTTTGTAAACATATCATTGTAGTTGCCTTCTTTGTAACAGTTTTTTTTTAACACTCCGAGCAATGTCATTCCGTGTAATATTTGTTCGCTGCTTCATGCGTTTGAAAACTTGAGATACGTTTTTAAGAAAAATTTTGGTGTAAATAATTTAAGTTAATAATTTAACATTTAATATCTTTATTGGCTTAATTATTAAATATAAGCGATAATTTATGAGATTTGTTATTAATTTACAGTACATTTTTAATAAATTAACTAGAGAAAGTTTACAAAAAACGTATTCTTTTGTGATTTTTTTGATAAAATTAAACACAATAATTTTCATTTATTTTTTGTCACAATATTTTCCAACAAAGTAATATTTGAAACATAATTAAATAATAATTAAATAATAATTAAATCATAAGTGGATAATAGCTATAAACCAAGTACGAAGTAGTTAAAAATTCTATAACTATAAAAAGGAATAGAATTAAAGTTTTAATTTATTGTTTGACAAATGAATTATAGAACAACGAATACAAAGAATAGGCAATTAAGAAATTATTAAATAATAAAATCATGAAACATTATGTACAATTCACAAGAATTACACTGTACAAATTATTTGACATGAAATTGAATTATTAAATAGATAATGGGACGTAGTATTAGATAGTTATAATTGTAAAATTTTCCTTGCTAATCAAATTACACTAACAAGTTACAATTGCCTTTTGAACCGAATTTGTTCGAGAAGCGAATAGATAAGCGAGAGTCTCTAAATAATACTGTTTCTTTTACAGTCGCTTTGAATGTTTTTTATATTTATGATTGCCAGATTGCCCCGAAGAGCCAACTAATTTTCCGATAATATTTCAAGTACATTTTCGCGTTGACAGTGATTCGAGTCAGTCGAGTTACCCCAGCATTGCACTCGAAAGATCGTCGATGGTCAGTCAATGTGACCATCACGTGCTCTGCATCCAACATCATACGAATTGCTTTCACACCAAATCGATGCATATTTTGAAAAGTGTAAACATCAAGCGGCCGGCCAATCACCGTCAGGGATCCTTTTGCGCCTTATAGAAGAGCCTTTTGGAGAAGGACGGAACATACAATTTGCCGGCTGAGCTTCTAAGCTTAGTTTTAAACGCAATCGCAGGTTGTGGTCAAGGCCCAATTGATCCGTTATAGAAGCGCCGCCATTCACGCTGAATCCCCTTTGATCCAAGGATCCAGGATCCCTGGCGGTGATTGGTCCGCTGTCCACATGGCCGCAGACACTGCCTTAGCTTCCAGCCGAATGCCCGACTGGACGGGCATCACATCGATCGAGGGAATGCAACAGGCAGTTCTGGTTATTGCCGCAACCAAAGCTAACATTTGCTATCCGAGAAAAACCCTTGTTCCTCATTTCAGTAATGTTTCACGAGATCATGCCACACGGGTTTTCCATAGGATAGAGGTCACTGGGTGAGTACAACTCATGTGCTAGAACGGACTGGAATCCGGCTCCAAGGACCACAAATGTTCGGGAAATAACCCGAGAAAAGGCGCCATCCGAGGTGGTATGAGAGAGAGAGAGTGGTGGATAGTGGAGATGGAGAGATAGCCGGGTTGAATAAAACAAAGGCGAATACGGCGTTGGTAATTTTGTAAAACGGTGTTTATTTGCCGAACGCCATTATTATTAAAGCAAGTATATAAAGTGAAATTGTATTTCTATATTTTCTAACATTCTAGCGTACAATTATCTACGTGGTATCGATAGCGACAAAAGAGTTTGTATTTCGAATCAATAAGCAGTAACTTTTGAAATGAATAAATGAAAATACATTATTGATCACGCGTAAATGACTAAAGTTCCTCACTATAACACATATCACAAGTGATTTGTCAAGTTAGCGAAGCAATGAATCCAATGTTTAAGATGTTATAAAAATATGAATTTTTTTAATAAAGTATATTAGTAATAATTTATTTAAATACGCCTTACTTGTGATTGTACAGCGTCAATTATTATTTACTAAGCAAGGATTCTTTCAAATGAAATGCACTCTTAATATATTCAATATTATTCTGTACCACGCGACTAACTTGCTACTCGAATTGCTTTTTGATTCATAAGAGATCATTAAGCATATGTCATATATGTATGTTGCATATGTTTTTAACGCTAATTTTCAAGTCCAATTACAACATGCATCAAGCCATTCATTCAATCTTCTTTAGGATTTTAATTAAACTCGCTTTTTCAATTTTGGCTTTTGGAAGTTTGAGTCGTGCGAGCAGTTGTCGAGGTTGAAAATTTGGAGATTTACGTAGCCGACGCGGCCTGTATATAATTGCAGATAGAAAATACTTTGGTGTATGGCACAGATGCTTTATTACTTTTTTATTTTAGAGTTTCAATGCTCGCGAACGATATTTCGGCGGAAGTTTTTGCGCCATAAAGTTCTTTTTATTTTGGCGTGTTGGTAATATGACAGTAATATAGAAGTTGTTTGTGTACAAAAGTATAGTAAATCGTTTAGAGGAGAAAAGCTTGGATTGATATCGAATGTAAATACAATTTCACAGATTTTATTATTTTTGCTGCACATCGCTGCGAATATATCGTTCGAAAATTCAATATATCAGAGCATTAGCAATTATAATCTGCATTATAACACGAAACAACATACTTATATCTGTAAATGTATATTTGTAATAAGCACATGACCTATGTTTTTGGAAAATGACTTTGAATGATCGTGAAGCTTTCGTGTCATTGAAGCAAATTAAACAGGCATCGGCGATTTGCATTTCTTAATTCGTGATATATTTTATTTCAAGGGATTTCAAATGTGTTGATATATATATGGACATAAGATTGAAAAAAAAACCAGCCACTTTATGTAATATAGTATATAATATAATATATAATAATTGTGGTGGTGAGTAGTGAATAATTTCGAATCGATTAAAATCATCGAAGGTTAGCTTTACAGCTTTTGTGTGTGCGCGTGCGTGTGCGTAATTTTATTAGCCGTGAATTTAGTATTAGTAATTCTGAATTATTTTTCTTATATTTATAGCCTTGTTTAAAAATATCTTTTATGACATATGAAACATTATATGTAATAAAATACTTTGATAGCGGTTCATAAGAGAAGTAAACAAGCTTCTATTTCTGATTTACTGGAAGGTAAACAAGAAATACAAAACTCACAAATCACTATTTTTTGTCTCAATATACACCGTTTCTTTCGTATTCCAACAGAAAACTCTCTCTCTCTCTCTCTTCTCGGTGAATATCAAATACATCGACCGACATGAAATAAAACGAACACTTGTGCGACGTGAAGCACCGACGCTGGATTGCGCACTTGCTAAAACAAAATAGGGAATACCGGGCGAGCTGATATGTGTGTTTGCACGTCGTCATGAAAACAGAAAAATCAAATGAGGAAAGGAGACGACGAGCTTACAATGCAAATCGCAGTCGAATCAGACGAAGCTTTCTTTTGAGGGCTCGAAGCGTAAAGCAAAAGGCCCCTCTGGAAATCTCGCTTTCACCGCCGATTTTTACGTTATTAGGCTGATCGGTAAGATGGCGGAACATTATTGCTGAAAGACGCTTTTATTGTCTACGGCTTGAAGAGGCCGAGGATTGTTTATCTCATTGTGAATATTCGCACTCCCTATGCTTATGAGCTGCCAACATCCAATAACATTTTGCTAAACCAATGCTTTGCCCTAAACATAAACATTCCCGCCCACACGAACACAGGGAGCGTATATTCGTCATGTATTCGTATTTATTAATAATGGAAGTTTATAGGGATTTGCATTGTTATAGAACGATTTTCAATTAAAGGCTGCAAACTAGACGAAATAAATAAACCAATGAAAAATCGGCTCTCTCTCGATCTTCCAAGATAAACAATATTTTCCCCATTTCAAAAACCTCGTGCATATATTGCTATTATTATCCCGGAAATTTTAAATATATATTACGAGCATTATTATTGGAAACAAATCAGCAATTTAAAGTAAACATCTATTAATGGACTATTTTTGCAAACTGCAAGCATTGTTACTCGATGCCAGATTTTCTACCACCAAACTAATCATCGCGAATAATCTAGTCGAATGAAAGTTGACTTTGACTATTGCAAAAAGTTACAATGCACGCAATTGCACAAAATACGTATGTTAATACTTAATAAATCAAATGAAATAGCCTCATTACATTATTGTTTTATAATGTATTGAACAGTACTATAATGCATTGAAGCTAATTATTTAGGTGGCTGTGCATTCAATTCTCATCTCATGTAAATTACATCACGTTAGATGATTTATAAATAATTAAGTTTGACGAACTTAGTTGTTTAGAGGCACTTTGGGTGAATGTAGAGTTGATTTTTGTCTATGGAAAGAATTTTAATCAATAGAATATAAACTGATAAGGATGAACAGCCGAGAAGGAAATATCGCCTAATGAGATGCACGTGTCTTTTACATTTCTGTCTTTTGCTGGAGTTTTTAGCTGCTTATGTGTAACGAGGGTATATATATATATAGTACAGTTGGTACTCTACATTGAGTACAAGAGTTGGTACGCTTCGAGTCGGATATATAAATTTCTCGTTCGTGCATCTAATCAGGCAGCATGTTGCGTCGCATAAAAATTTGTAATTCATCGTATGGGTCGAATATTATTTTACAATAATTCAACTACGATAGACCGAGAATGCATGCCACGAAATGCTTTCAATATTACCCCATAATACGTGAATAAATTTTGTAGGACTGCGGCAGTACATTTGTCAACACAACAGACAAATCACGTATGCATAAGATACATAAGAAAACTCTGGATTTAAGGCAGAAGAACAAAGAAAAAAAAAAAGATCATCCAATATTTCACGTATATATAGCTTTTCTTTTGCTATAGCTTTGCTCTTTTTACGTCACTCGCACCATTCCATTGGTCGTCTATCTACTGTCATTTTGAAATATTCCATGCTCTTGTGCTGGCTTTTCCTACCATACGATTCATCGAGGCTGGTAAAGTGAAGGAAAAATTGTGACGCGATATCATACACAACTCATTTATCTTGTTCGGGGGGGAAAAAAAGAAGAAGAAAAAGGACAAAAAGTAGATGAGAAATTATGGGATATTTCCATGTATTATTTTGATTGATTTGAAAATATATTTATTTTATCATCGAAGACATTGACGCGCAGATGAATCTATTGAAGCTACAACGTGTGGTTCCTTTTCTTCTTTCTGTTGATAGCGAATGAAATTTCAAATGAGATTTCAATTTAACGCAGGCCATTAAGATTTTACATGAATTTCGTAAAAGGCCAGGAGCGATATTGCGCGCGTCGATTTACTTTTTTCACTGCGCAGTAGTCCATCAGCACACGTCCGACGAGATAATATTTCAACAGCATCGCTCTCTCTCTCTCTCTCTACGAGAATGCAACGCGAAAATTGCTTCGGTGTATTAAATCCTTGACAAAGCAAAGGAGCCCTTACGATCCGGAAAGCGTTGAGTTGGCGCAAAGTTAAGGAGGTCGCAAACCCGATTTCTTTTAATACTTGGACGATAAGATTTCCACTCGGCAGAGTGCGCGTCATTTCCTCCCATCTGAGCAGCAGCCCAACGAACTTACACGAAAAGTTAGCGCCGTAGAGATAGTTAAGGGGCTCTCTCCTCGTCCTATCCATTGCGCAGTATGAAACTTGTTGTAAATTGCAGTCTAAGTAAGAAATCGACGCCTCCTTTGGGCTTATCTCCTACCTACAAGCAGACACACAGCAACAGCAAACTGGCTTACCCCATCCCACCAGCACCTCGTACCACACACGCACACGCGCGCAGGTGGGCGTAACCAACACCTTAGATTCTTATTCTTACATATTGATGCTGCACTAATTGGGGATTGCATCTTGATGAAGGATTCTTTGCCGTATGTAATGATATGGAAAGTGGATAGTCGTCGGTGATGAAAAGCTTAAGGAGAGTCAGAAGATTAGGAATATGAAGGGAATAAAAGGTTCTGCGTAATTAAAAGCTATTTTTTTTAATATTTATGATTGTGATCTTTTAAGTAATGTGGAAGATCCGTTGCTGCGTGTCAAATTGGAGTAATGTCGAATGTTGTATGGGTTAAATTGTTTAACAATAATCTCATAGTTCGGTATTAGTTGTTCTACTTAAAATCAATACTTTCGTTAGAATGAGAGAAAGGAGATATGAATAGAAAGTCGTTTACGTACGTAAATGAAATCTGATATATAATTAAGAGAATCGCTTCAAATGTCGGAGCTTCGAAACAGCTTTTTTCCATTAATGGACGATTAAAGTATTTCAATTTATTTTATCATCTGAACATTTTCGGATAAAATCTATTGTACGTGTATGCTATCCTATAATGTATAAAATATGACGCTCTTTTAAATGTATGAGAGCATAGCTTTCTATCGGCATAATAATGACCGATCATTTCTAGAACAGAAAATATTTATTCAAAATCATTTGAGAATAATGAAAATTTCGAATTCCTCGAATTATACGAACCACGAACAACAACTTCCAGCCAATTACACCAACAAAATATAATATTTTAAAAAACAAAAAAAAATCCACGAATCACTCTAATGGATAAAAAGATATTTACGTCTTTAGGAGCGTGTAGATAAATTTATATGATCCATTTAGTTTTGTTGAGACAAAGTATTTGAATACAGTTTTCCTTCAAACAAGCGCTGTCAAATTAAGTAGCAGCAATTATCTTGTTTCGCGTTAATTAGCTTGAAATCACTATTATTAAATAATGCCGTGGGAGCATAAATGCAGGTGGAGCGAATGCTCGTATAAATGTCCTGCAAACGTTGTTCTGGTATTGTGTGTGTGTAGTGGAAATGTAGGGCAATGATCCTCGGTAGGATCGTTTCTTCGTGAGTGCAAATCGTACGTATGATTTGGTTGTGAGGGCGGTCAGTTACAACGAAGCTCAAATTCAGATTCAAAAATTGCAATGAACCGAAAGAGATTAAATTTAAGTTGCGCTGTAGAAATATAAAAAGTTTTTGAAAATTTATCGACTCTTGAAGGTGGAAATTTAACGGGAGTAGGGGAGAAATGTCAGTTTGGTCTAAGCAAGTCTACTTCGTAAATGGAAAAATGTCTTCTAATCGAGTTTGTACATTTGTTTTATACAGAGTTTTTTAATGTGCAATTTAATGTGTAAATTGCAATGATCTTCTCTTGTTGAAATTAATAAAATAGACGTATGTATTTATATAGTTATAGGATTAGTGGAAATTTTAATTTCAAGCGAATTTCCAAGTTCCATTTATATAAGTTGAGGTAGATGATTAAAGGAGATTACAATACATTCGGATAATAATCTATACATTCAAAGTCTAGTTATATGTCGTGGAAAATTATCAAGATCAATACGAGAGAGAGAGAGAGAGAGATTTTTCTTTGTGCTTGAAAGTTGTCTTGACGTCCATTTGTTATATTAGCTCAGTTACAAATTACTTGAAAAGAAAATTTATTAGATCAGTGAGTGAAAAAACAATAGAAAACAACTCGGTTCGACAACTTCAATAAACTAGTTAATTAACTTTAATTAAAAAGTTTATTGAAAACTTGTAGGGCGATGGAAAGAAAAATAATTTCAAAGTACAAGAAATATAATTACGAGAATAAATTTACAGATAAACATTTGTAAGCAGAACTTATCGAGCGATTAGCGATTAAAAGTTGGGGATTTTTAATAATAATGAAAAAGAAGAGAAAGACGAAAGAAAATGCTCATTGACAAGAGAATGAAATTACAGTATAATTATGTTTTATAAACATACATTTAATAGAATTGAAGCCCTGTACTGCAAAATTCCTAATGATCTTTAAGATTTAATGAGTCGCTGTAGTGGGAAATGCGTCTCTAAGGATGAAATTAATAATTTGTCGTTGGTGTTGTTGTTTTTATAAGCCCAACGATAAACGATGCCGAGAGATAATTTATGAGGACAATTAAGGGAGAGTAGTTGGGCACTGACTACTTGCCATCCGAATCCTTAAGCAACGATAAGTAATGACACTGCCACTATTGACTATTGATCGCCTTTGAAATAAATACCGTATAACAACCATTGCGGCTATGAAAATTGTAGCGTTTTTTCTCTCTCTCACGCCTCTCCCCCAGATTCGCAATTTCTCCTGCCTTGGTCTCGCCTCGTAAAATACACACGGCCCTCACCCAGCAAAGCAACAAAGTTGCCCGATGGGCTTCGGTCCGCGAGTTTCACGGCGAAAACACGGGGGAGGGGGGCCGAGGGAAATCGCGGGGGGGAAGTCGCTGGGATATATCCTCGGGCAAATTGGCAGGAGGGCCGAGGCGTAGCTTTAAGGATCCAAGTGCGTCGGGAGCGAGTTCGTCCGACAGGTCGCCGCTCACTCACCACCACCAACTCATGGACGGAGCTTAACTCCCCGGCACTTATTGTAGGTGCGATGGGAGCTGGCTTGGCACCCCCCAACGACTCGCTCTTCCGCATCCTCGGGATGGAGAGGTCGGGCAGTCCTTTACGGGCTTGTCTACGTGACCGAGGCTAATGCGAGACTTTAAAAGCGACGGCTCGAGTCTATCGAGCGCCCTTGAAGACTCGGCCCTCCTCTTTCCTTGCCGCGACAAGACTTTGACTGACTCACTGCGCTATTGATTTTCCACTCTGTGCGTGCGTGCGTGCGTGGGGGGTGGGGGTGGGGCCATTGTACTTTGTTAGGTGCTCGAGGCTAATGAATTGCAGTGGCTTGAGATGCGAGGGAGAAGCTGGAATGGATTTGCAAATCTATTTAATTTGGGTGAAGCGATTTGCGTTGGCTGAGAACGAGGCGTGAAAAATTGCGCGTCACTGGAATAAGCCATCCTACCGAGCAAATAGAATCTGCCTCTCTGCTAAACTTATAATTGGATAAAAAGCGTGTACACGGATGAAGTTTATGTATCGTGGATGTGCGATTACGTTGGTTCTCGTGATTTCTTTTCCCTCCTCCATTTCGCTTTCCTTTTTTCCATTTAAAAATCAAATACAAAGCCAAGAGGAGGGCTTATCAATAATACAAGGGCACCGAGCAGCTATATACCCCGTGTGCTGCAAATTCCAAAATGTTAAAGATTTTCAGCGAAAATCCATATCGGGACGTGAAATGAATAAAAAACGTTAACCCTATTTATCGGAAGTTTGCGGAGACCATTTCAAACTATTAACGTGTAACTGACGTTTTAAAGCTTGTACGAATGAAATGTGCGAATGTGCCAAATGTGTGTGTAGATAATTGTCGGCAAAAATATATCTAAGGAAATTAATACGGCGAATACACGCGCATATGTATATTGGTGTCTTTTGAATGAAATTTTCACGGATATTATACAAATATCGTGTATGTATAATTATTAAAATATTGTCTTTAATACTGTTGTAATTGCTACGGGGTTTCGATATTGAATTTGCAATTTGGCATTAATACTTGTTCTATGAAATAATCTAGGCGACCGTCATATCCAGGATTCCATTTTTTGCTTTACACCTATCAATTACAATTGGACCATATTAAGATTATAAACACCAAGAGATTATTATAATTGTATAAAATTGTTTAATGACTTTTATTCGCATTTCTATTAACAAGAAACGAAGAGGATCATTTTATAATCTGAATTTTGTCGACATTGGCACAGGGCGCATAGAAACCATAAATCAATAATATTCTACAATCTACAAGTTTTATGTTCAACTGCATTATATGGCAAGACAATGAATACAATGCTTTGTATGTCGATGTACAATGCAAAATGGTAATATCAAAATAATTTTACAAGAATAGTGTAATTAAATGCGTTTCTTCGTTTTTTTATTTCATATTCTTATTAAATATAATACGTATAATAGTATGTAATAGGCAAACAATAAGTGTTGCTGCTAACACATACAGATGAAATAGAAAATTTATTATCTTTATGATAAGCATTATGAATGTGTAGCCTTGGTATGAAATTAAGAAAAAGATTTTTATTGGCACTGGAGGCTCGAGTGCAAAATCTCTGTTAAAATGTTAAATGTTGACATTGCAGGACTGTAATAAGCATATCAAATAAGTCGATAAAAAATTTCCATGTAAAACACGTATTAGAGACTTTCAACTTGAGCTTAATCTTTACTATTTTATGGAGCATCTCCGAGCGTATCATATTTATTTACATATAGTTACAATACATAAACACACATACCCACAGCTTACAGCGTATTATGCACATTTCATACTCACTAATCTACCTAAACCTAAATCCAGTGAATTATTCTTTTTTTACTCCTCCACTTATCAAAACATATTTCAGTACTTAACGTTTCCTTTGCTTTTTTGCACTTTTGTGTGGCCGAGTTTACATGCAATCGTCAACAAAGTAAGCGCCATAAAGACTGAGCATAAAATTTACAGCATCGAGAAATAAAATTTAATCCCGTGAAACTTGGTGAGATTTCATTATCAGAAATCTATTGGCTAACTTCCTTGTACTTTAAAGTCTGAAAAATCTGCATACAGCCTAGTTATCTTATGAATAGCATCTACGGTATTAATAGAAAAGTATGTTAACGAGAGGGGGGGGGGAGGAAAATTTTAGTCTAAGCGGGGGAAAAATCTCATACTTTTTTCCCCCGTTCAACATTAGCGAAGAGACGATAACTCGACGAGAAGTGAAACTCGAAAAGAAAGAAGAGGGAAAAGTGGAAAACTGTCCGAGGATTCATCCGCCCTATCCTAACCTCAACTCCGCCATATCTTTCCTTTCCCGTAACTTTCAAATGAATCGAGCACGCGGCCTCTGAATCAAAGCTTCACGAAGATCTTCTCCTCTCATCAATCTTCCCTCTTAAATAATCTGTCAACTCGCTTGTGGCGCCACCTTTGACCCTTTCGTCTCTCCAAACACGTATATGGCTGATGTGAAATGAACAATTGGTAGAGGGAGATGGATGGATTTTCGTAAAATACACGCTTGGCTGCGGTTGACATATACTTGCTGTTGCTAATTTCATCAAGAAACGAGTGCCGGCTAATTGTATTTTTTAAGTATCCCTACTATTTATTTGTAGTAGAGTTTGCCAACAAATTAATTGTGTGATGTGCAATTTGTTTGATCGACCTGCAGCACTTTAATGTTTTAAAATTAAAAATAAAAATGCCAACGTCTTTGAAATAGTTGAGTAGGATGATTTTATTATGAAAAATGATGATTTCATAACAATGCATCATAAATTTCAATTGAATCGAAGACTCGAGTAATGATTTAATGATTATAATTGTTCAATGCTTAATTATCAAGCGAAAACGTACGTTGAAACGATACTTTCGATTAAAAAAACCTTTTCTCCATTGTAATTCTTCATCGCAGATTTATATGACTGGAGCAGTTAAATTATTATGAATTAATGTATCGTGGCTCGGATAATGTAATTACTCCTCAAAAATTACAAGATTTTCATCCCAACTTTGTTCCCAACGCAATAAATGCAATTTTTCAAAATAGTACTAATCATTTTGCAAAATAAGAATCTTCTGGAGCAAAAATTGCTTAATGTACCGATTTATAAGACGGCTAAAGAAAAATGTAAAGAGCTCATACACATCGGACGGCGTAAATGTATGTGTAGTTAATAGTATGCTTCGCTCGCCGAGTAAAATATTCGCAATCTAGCAAAAATTTATTTTCAAATTTATAGAATGAATGTTTTAACGAGAATAAGTGGACAATTAATTTCAATCTATTTCATTAAGGGAGTTTTATCTTGCTTAACTATGCTTAACATCAGATTGCGCCTCGTCCTTAATTTACAAATCATCCATTACCATTACGATTATTTTACATTATATTTTGTTGTAATTAAGATTGTTAAATTATTCAATTTTCCAGAGATTCTTGGCCGCGTACAATAATCAGGAGAATGCGTATTGAATTTATTTAAAAAAAATTACCCCTCAAACGTTTATAATTCAATGACGAAAATTTGACTCTCAATGCAGACGAAAATTCCATTTCGCTTAATAAAACTCTAATTCAATACATAAAATGCCATCAATTAGTGAATATAATGCAATTTATGCACTTAAAGTTAGCTACTGTATTATTCAATGTGTAGCCGCAATTTCAAAGAGATTAAGCGCCGCAGACATTCTATAAGCCCAAAGGGAAGTAACAAAAAAATCTTTTGAAAATTTTTATATCTGCTATAAGAATGTCGAAACTTAAGAGTTCGCGTTCTTTATGCTGGGAATTTTTTAAAAATTTCTCTTACATTGAACGTTAAGGGTAGCACTTTTTCAAAGCTTTAAAGGACAATAAATTTCAATCATTAACTACAATCAAGTATATTTACTATATTTGACATATGATATAAATGTTATTATTATAAAGTTATAATTAGATATTTATGGGATTCAAAGGTAGAATGAAGACTGATGTGTTATTTTAATTAAATCTCCGATTCTTCTAGTAAGCGTGCAATTCCATTTCACTGACAGAAATATATAGCTTTAATAGTCAATAGTCAATATATTTTTGCACACGTACAACGGAGATATTCGATTTAGTAGAGCAAGAAACGCTTCCGAGTGACGATTGAACCTCACTCGATAAGATGTTTCGATAACTTCTTTGAACTATTAAAAAACTATCTTAAAATCTCTCTCTCCCTCTCTCTCGTCCTTCTTTTGTACTCATAATTTGTCCTATTGGTTATTCACTCGTCTCCCTTGAAAGACTCAATTCATTCACAACTAAGATGATCACAATACCATCCTTGCCGATTAATGGCTAAATATTCTCAAAACTGGTTTATCTATGCAGAGGTAAGCATATATCCCGTGACAATCTCGTATCTCCGCGCGTGTGCGTGTGTGTGTGTCTGCATACGCGTATCGGTGTACATTTTGGGCTAATGCAATACGGTCGTTGTTTATGATAGGAATTGATTATCATGGGTGTGTAAGTGAAATCGACGTATTTTGATGGAACATTAGCAGGTACTTGCATTAGCGATTAACACACTGACTATCATTATTTGTTCATAGTTGGATGCAGATTATGGTCGGAGGAGAATTTTCGAACGAAATGGAAATGCACGTGGCGTGCGATTAGCTCCGTTTATTAAAAAATTCGTTTCCCTTACGAAAGTTCGAATGGAATTTTAGCTAAAAATGCCATTTATGTGTTCGGTATTTATTGAATTCCGTTGATTCTAAAGTATTAAATATGCATTTCATAAGGCAAATTGTTTCACGTGATGATCTACACCAGCCAATACCAAAGCACCAAGTAGATTAATAGATATGTTACTTCCAAGGCCTTATAATCTAGTAATTGTGGGAATGAAATTTCTCCCTTACATACATATCGAGGCTTACGTAATTATATTGAATTTGGTATGCTTGGTAATTTCGTAAAAGGATAATATTTTTGTCAATTTATTAGGATATTTTTCCACCGAGGATATTAATAAAGATTTTGAAAATAAGGTCAATGTAGCGTCCTTTTTTACGAGATTCTAAAGAGATTTTACCAGAATTCTCGTAGTTGAGTTGACCGACATTTAATGAAGTGGAGCAGCCTATTATCTCTCATACGGCAAAATGCTAAATTTAAAATATATTATAGTCGAATGAGCGCGTAATTTTTTAAAATCACTTTAACGATTTTGAAATTCGACGTATATATGTGAATCTTCGTATTTTTGGCTCAATAGCGCCAAGTATCGATAAATCTTATCGTATCTTTGTAATATATTTGAATTTGAGATTCGTACTCTTTCCTTTCCTTTTGTATATTCACTTAGTATATTGTCTAATACATTTCCTACTCATCAGCGTCACTCGCATCGAGCAGATTTATAAATAGCGTTTGTGACTTCTTTGTCGTTGTGGTTGTCGTTGTGGTTGTCGTTGTCGTCGCCGCCGTTGTAATCCCTTTAGATTTATCGACAAGCGCGGATAGGAACAAATTGTTGAATTGAAAATCCTATAGAGAAAAAAAAAACGACTCCAAGAATAATCACATTACCGCGCACGAGGCGCCTGCATCTCCCATCGAAGCTATTCAACATTAACGTCATATCACATTATTGATAATCTCCGTTCTCTAACATATTAAATTCTCTCCCGAGACATTTATATATATATATATATATATATATATACACACAATTCCGGACAAGGATTATCTTTTGTTAGCGCCCAACCGAATTCTATCTCACGAGCCCTCCTCTCCCAACAAGAACTCGATCCAGTTCAACCAAGCCACAATATCCGGGCGTAGCAGTAAAATCGAGCGACTTTATTTCCCTAAGAAATCATTTCCCTCTTTATCAAACGAGAAAATGTAGAGTGATTATTACGTAGGCGTCCGTAGGTGTATTATCCGGGGGCGGGTCGAAGGGAAGGAGGAGGCTAGTTTGATAAGGAAGGGAGGAGAGAGAGAGGGAGAGAGGGAGGGAGAGAGGGCGAATAAGAGTGGCTGACAAACAATGGAAAAATTCTCTAGTACTCTAATAAAATACGTGGGATTATCGCACATTATGCATAGGGGGTGGGGGTCGCGAGGAGGGATTTATAGTCCTTTGAATATGCCCCTCTTGGTGCTGTTAGCTAGAGGAACCATGTTTTTAGCTCGGGTTCTTACGTACGGATAATGTTTGGATATGCGTAGTCGTTGGCAGATATAAAAACGGAGATGTGGAAAAGTCTTGGAATTTAAGGGCCTTGAGAGTCCTTGAAGCACTGCTGTCGCCAGGCACGCCCCAAGTATTAATGAATGCGTGTGATTAAGGTGGGCGTGTATAATGACCTTGTTTGTGTGCATGTATATAAGGTAAAGGTGATTGTTTGAATTTTAATTACTCGGCGAAACAAACTATTAATCTCGTATTCAGACCTTTCTTGCTTTTTGTAAAATTGCATTCCCATTCGAGGATTTGGCATTTTGGCCAAATTTGACAATTTGGCACAATGTTGCGTGGAAAATTGTTGAAATTCATTATTTTCTGAAACGCGCGTATGGACGTAGAGTCGATGTATTTTCAATAGTTAATTCTTTACTCTTTTTTTCTTTTACAGATAACGCAACCAGAATTTAAGTTAAGTGTATTGTTACTAAGAAACTTGGGAAGCAAATGAATGGAAATACTCATCCGCGTGTTCGTACAGTATTTTCATATATTTTTGCCAACGTAATATATAAAATAGAGCTAACGACCCGAAGACCCAGATAACAATAAATTATAAGTATGTACAATCTATCCTGGAATTACTTTAAGTCGCTTTATTCTCTCTCTCTCAGTTGGAGCAGGTTTTAAAAAAGGTTAGCCTGCATTTATTAAGCAACATACTTCTTACTGGGAGCAAGCATTGCTGAAATGGTCTCTTTAGAAAATAAAGTTTTTATATCTTATTATTCGTAAAATTTAACAACTCATTCGCGTAGTTTTGCAATTAAATAATTCGAGTATGAACACACAGAATGGGCATTTAATACGAGAAATTTCATTACGCGAAGCTAAGTGAGTATTGGTAGTTGTCATGAAAATCCAGGAGAATCGAGGCATTAGGAGAAGGTAAAACAATTTAAATGATGAGTAATTGATGCAATGCCTCGATTTTATCAATGATAATTTAATTCCTCGAATATCTGCGGGTCCTAAGTCCCTTTCCAGCCAGCCCATGTACATGCATATCAACCCCTGAGCCAGCCAAGTAGAATTTCTATGGTGAATGCAGATAATAGAGGAGGGGAATCCCTCGGAGGAGGGAAGAAATAATGGAGCCACTTTGAAGTATTTTGAAAAGTTAATAGGATAGTGGTCCTCTGCAGGCTCGCAAGGGTCACTCGAATTTGTTCAGACTTCGCTGTCTTCAATGAAAATAAATTGTTTATAGGAGTTGATACTTGCAACGACCATCGATTGTTAATATGCGAGTGTAATATGTTGATTCGATTAATAAGGGAAAATCTCTATAGAAAATGATAAGAATTAGCTGCCAGCTGAACTATGTTAGAGTCTTCAGAATTCAGAGTAGTATTAAAGGTTTTTAATTTCAGTAAAAATACAGAGTTTTTATTGGAAAACATTTTATATGACCAACTATTGACAGAACCAAGAATACTAATTTAAAACAAAATATCCACGTGGCAATGCACAGAATGTAAATGTCGATTAATTTTGTAATAAAAAAATCTTTAAATAATTTTACTCCATGTATTTGAATTCAATTTAATTTGTTGGTTGAAAATATGATTACAATCCTTATGAAAAATTAACGAAGGGAACTGTCAATTACACGGCTGATGTATTAATCTATGAGTAATTACATGTCAATAAATCAGTTTCAAACTATCATTTGTATGCACAAATATACGGATGGAAAGCTAATTTTTCAAAATGAATTTCATACTGTAATATAGAGGATAAAAATAGAAAATAAATTAAATAAACTGTTAATGAAAAAATTTACTTTATTATCAAAAAAAAATAAGAATTGATAATTCCATTTCAATTTAAAATGGCTAAATAATTTATGTGGTAGTATGTTGCAGTTAGCGATCAAATATTACTTAATGTAATCGTAAATTATTTTCTCAAATTAACAGTAATTTATATTTATTGCGCAATTAATTAAACATGATTCAAATTACAATAAGAGCTAATACGATCATTTCTGCTTAATTTCTTCTGCAAATTATTTTTTACGTTTTATTGTAAATGAATTTAAAGGAGTATTTGTCCTTAAATTATAATATATTCTTTATTATAACTTTTCGTTAATTCATTAAAGACAACGAATAATAAATTATATAATTTACAATTATACTTCATTCCCCATTTTAATTGCTGATATAAACTAGAAATGTTATTAAAAGTTTTTACGGTCGAGATTTAGTATTTTATAAATTAAAAAATATATATTCTCTAATAAGTTTTTATAATTTATTTTATAATCTACGTTATTATTGAAATTGATTTCCATTTGAGTTTAACCTATTAGACTAGAAAATTCATTTATAAAATTCTTTATCTACAATGGTGTTGGGTTAGTCAATCACTGTTTCTCAAAATCTTTTTATTCATAAATTAGTTCGTTAATAATTAGTAAAAATTATAGAATTAAAAACTTTTTAACTAATAGTTAATTTTGTAAAAAGTTGGATTAATCATAATGAATGCAAACTTTTAATTACATGCGCGTGTGCTTTTACATTTATGTTGCTGTCATAAAGTTATTAATGGGAATTTATAAAATTAATATAATATAGATTATATTATTGACAAATTAAAGTTTGTAATTTATATAACTAGGACTATATTATATACGCGTATATCGATTAAATTGTATTTTATATTAATCAAGGCATCGCACACATATATATCAATGATCTTTTGGGAAAAAAACCGTTTTAACAAAAACATCCACAAAAACTTGTTAGCATTAATTTTTACACATTTTTCTATATCGTTTGCGATGAAAATAATATCTACAATGCTGCGGTGATTCAGCTACATCAATCTCCAATATAATGAGATAAGCTGAAATATTTGCTCTAATCGGGGCTTATATTAATATAATGCGGCGATTAATTCTCTACGTGTTTTACTAAATTAGACTAGAAAATTTCAAGTTTACTAGGAAACTTTATTTCAAACTACATTGCTCTCCGCAAATTGAGGGCAGTTTCTTAAACTACCTAAGAGTGCACTAAACTAGAAAAGTAAGCAGAAAGTAGTAAGAGAACGCTAATGGAAATGTATCATCTGCACATATATATTTTTTAAGAAGATTTTTCTTTTTTTTTTTCATAGAAATGAGTTTCCATTAGAAATAAATGACAGTCAGACGAAGAATTCCATTTTAACAATACGTTTTTCAGGTCTTGTCGTTATTTTTATAATTCATATCATTTATAAATAGCATTGTAAATAAGTGGTATTGGAGTAAAGTGAGGAGTATTGGAATCGTTGAAACTTTTAGAATAGATTTTTCTATTCGTGAAAACTAGCATCCCAAGTAATCCCATCGATTATTACAATAATTACGGCTTCGCTTCACTGCCCCTCATCTCTTAGTCAACGCTAATAATTCAAGTGCATCTCGGCAAATCTTGGCTCATTACTCGGGCATGACATTTAGACGTCAGGAGGCGCGGCTTTTTCCTCCCGAGCGGGCATTGTGTCCTCGTCTCTCATCCGCAAATCAAAATCTCCACGTGGACATACGCGCAGTCCGGCGAGACCTCGGCTGAACTTGAACTCGAGCTCATTCGTCTATAGGGGAAGAGTGTGGTTATGGTGGTAGGGGGGAGGGCTGCAAGTGAATTAGAAGTGCGATTATCGAGTTAGTGCCTCAAAGCGGTGCCATCAAGCACGTATGAATGTGTGGGAGGGTGAGCTGAAAAGCAGATTCGGTTAATCAATTGTGGGCCGAGTCTCTTGAATAGTTCATTGTGCTCTTGATTGTTTTCTTCTTTAGATCACTTGTGAGTCGCTTTATTAATCGCGAGTCTCGGAGGTGCATTTAGAGCTGATTTGGTGTGTTGTTTTTTAAGGTTAAGATCGATTGGATGTTTTGCATAGTTGATTGCGTTTGCCGATAGGTAGTGCGCTATTGTAAGAAAAAAAAATCTTCGGTTAATCGCCGAGAGCTCATTGCCAAATGTCAGGCTGCTTAAAAGTTGTGTCTCTTTGCATCGTGACTGCCGGCAAATTAATAATAATAATGCCGATTATTCAGATGCAATTATAAATCTCATGAAATTGATTGGATAATTGGCGGGATAGTATTAATTTTGCGATTGACTGGGACGGAAATAATATAGCGAGGTAAAAAATTTCATTAACATCACTGCCCGCTAATTTTACATAATTTCAATTAATTGTTAAAGTAAATAAATGACTGGGTATTGCGGACACAGGGCACATAAAAACGCAAAGGATCGGCTTAAATGGTTTTGATATTACGAAGAGTACGGTTGAAAAAATTTTCTGTAATATTAAAATACTCGCTGCAATTGTAATACAGAATATCATTGATAATTCGAGAGTAGAGTAAATATTGTTTTTAGTTATGGAATTGCACGGGGTAAATAGGACTTTGAAGTAAAGAACGTAATGGAGTAGGAAATGAATAAACGCCGAGCCATTATCCTTAAGGAGTAAAGTTAGTTAATTGAAACACATAACGATCATGGCATTGATAGTATTTTTCAAATAATTAAGCACTCTGCGCAAGCGCAGCAACTTCATTAGTTCATTAGGATTTTCTATCAAGATTGGATTAAAGGTAGTGTGCGTAGAAATGGAATTTTTTAAAGGGAATGTTTATTACGCGCCCATAAAAAAATGTAATAAAATTACATTTTCGTGTTGCATTCGGCTTTGGCCTACAATTTTCAGAAATATTAAAAAATAGTAGAAGAACGTGTATAAAATTACACATTAAACTATACTGCTTCCCCCGGGACTATTCATCGAACCGACTTGACGGGAAAATAAAAACTCTTTGAGCTCCTAATTATGAAAGGAGTCCGTAACGACGTCCCTTCCAAATTACACGGCTCTCTCCCTCTCTCTCTCCCACTCTCTCTCTCCCATCCATAAAATCATCCTTTATGCGTCGTGTAATGAAAGTCGTGTGCGAGGCGGCACTGAGAGACCAAATTACGCACAGTGGTAGTACATAATCCAGGGCGTGCGTCTTGAGTCGATGCCCCTCTATGCGAGGCTTTCCGCCCGCGGTTTTTCCCCTTTTCCAACGTAGGTAACGAAGCCAGGGGATCTATGGCGCTGGCACATCGTAAAAGCAATTTAATGGCCGCGCTTCGAGAAAAAGCAGCCCACCAAAACTGAAGCCCACCCAAGCCCCCCCCCTCCACCACCATTTTGTCCTCCTCCCTCGTCCCGAGAGCTTTCTCGTTGCGTGTGCTCCTGCGGCTTTGCCTGTCGTCTTTTGCCGAGTGATTTTTCCACGGGGCTGTCTGATTTCATCTCTGCGATAGCCCTTTCCCTAAGCCTCCCTCCCTCCCTTCCATCCATAATGACTGCGGATTTTGATGGAATATCATCGATTCGCTCGAGGCAGCCTACCCACCACCACTCCACTTCTTACTTCTTCGCCTCGTTTTAATTCAAATTCCACCTAATGATGTTTATGGACTCTCTGATGAAGTGTTGGCCTCGCACTGGTGCAAGCTGCTCTTGAAGTTTGATAATTTTGTAAAAACTCCACGTGAAAACTACGGACTCGCTCGTCATCCGCCCACAATGTTCATTTATTTGGCCCCGAACAATAGTTAATTAAGGGCCTTGAATTTGGCGACAACGTTCACGTATAATAAACACGATGTATGTAAAAGTGATGTAAAATTTTGAAAGTCATTAAAGCCGAGATAGCTTCGCGTAGTCGCAGAAAAGCGTAATATCAGAGTCAAACACACTTCCATGCTCTTTCATCTCTTCTTAATTCTCTTTTCCTTTTTAATAACGAGCCAAGTGTCTAATTCTGGGCAACGGACTTGCTGGCTTTGTTCCTCGAAATAAGAGCGTTTTATTTAGAATGAAAAGGAGAGATTTCGGTTCGCCTAATGAAAATGTGTCATTGCTCTAGTTGCGCTTATTATATCGATTACACAATAAATGCATTTCTCACGTACCCTCGCATATTCCACTTTTATTTCTAATTTTATAATTGATGCTTTCGCGCCCTATTACTTTACGTAGCCTTGCCAAACAATTAATTGCGTGATTATTGTATTGTCGTGTGAATTGTAAGATGTATTATTGCTTTAAAATTCAACTGTCAAAGCAACTAGATAATGGAAATTACGTATATTTTATTCGTAATCATGTAGTGGGACATTAAGAAGCGATTAAAGTCTCGGATCATTAAGACAAGTTCCTATAGCCTTTGTAAATATTTTCATCAATTTCGTTGGATGAACTTGGAAAGCAATTGGCAATCATCGTACAAGTAAATATCTTCCCTTTTATCGTAATGTCAATAGTCGTTAAAATTCCATAGAAATGCCGAATTCCTTGAAATTTTATGAAATTAATTAAAATTTTCATTCAAACATATTAAGAGCGACCACCTTCCTATCCAAATCCTAATAAATCAAGATAACGTCGTACAAAGCAAATCGCTCCAACAATATACAATGTACCAAAAAACCATATATCCCTCGACTCGTATTCCCATAAGATTAATGCCATTAATCATTGCATTTTCGTAAGAATGCTTTCGTAAGAAATTAGTTGAAATGTAACAGCCTGGATGAGCAGCCGTGACAATTGCAATTCCACTTCACTGGCTGGCTTTTAAGAAACCAACGTCAACATTCAAGCGATAATAGAAATAACCTCGAGATGTTCGCCTCGTCATATTTACACGATATTCCCTTCGTAGTCGATTAATGGATGCGCGAGTTCCACCCTTCTTGTTCAGCTTTGAGGCGGACGGTGAGGAACTGGCGTTTAAAGGTGAGGAAGGGAAGGGAAAAGCGCGCCCGATAAGGGAGAAGAAATTTCATGGAAGCGAACGACGCGAGACGTATCTCCTCGCCTCCTTTATGGGATATTTATTATAGCTACAGGTTATTGCGAGGCATTACCCCAGACATAAACGAATATGATATTAGGATTTTAGGAGACGGGGGGCTTGGGCGGAATAATCTCGTGTTTTCTTTTCGGTCAGCTTGGAATTGCCTTACATAATGCACTTTGGTCGTTGCTAATAAGTAAGCCAAGTGGATGAGTTGCAAGCACGAGATTGGTATTGCGCTTCCTTTTTTTTCTCGCTTTTCTCTCGCTTTTTAATACTGTAATATTCATCGAAATATGATATTGTTGAGGAGCGTAGAGAGGGTACTTTGTAGGAAGCGATTTGAGGCAAAAATAATGCATTTGGTACACGGAGTGAAATTTGCTTGAAACAAGTGGTACGATAATATCTTTAAATTGACAAATGGAATTTGCGTTTATTTAATTAAATCTTGCGGGATATTTTCAAGGAATCCATTACTTTTCTCATATGCAGCAAATAATAAGACTCGTGAATCAATTTGCATCTGTATTTTTTGCAGAAATTTAAAAAGTTATTACATAACCGATGTCGATTATTACATTTAAATTCACACAAGTAAGAGAGTATTTTGGCATTTATGTTTTAGAAAAAATGTCTGTCTACTTTAAAAGAGCATACGTAAAATCCTCGGAGATTTAGATAATATTTTATGGTTTATGTTATTTTCTTTTTTTTGTTTTCTTTCTATATAAAAATTCCTAAAGCTCGATACAAAGAATTTATCGATTCATTCATAGACGTACAGTGTGCTTCAGAAAATCATTAAAAAACATTATTTCCTTGCATGTGAGCATTTTTTAGATTTCTTGTTATTGTTAAAAGATTTCCATTGTTATTGTTAACGCTATTCTATCCAATAGTATCTAGCAATATTTCGTCTTCAAATCGAGAAAATACATCCAATTCTAAATTATATAGAATATAATTTTCAACATTCGTAATCAATGGCTCCGAGGGCAAAATGCATTTTACCGGTTCAGGATTATTTTTTCGCGAGAGGCGATTATTCCTTATCTATGTCATATCGCATCAGCTCAAATATTTCGTTCTCTCTCTCCCTCTCTCTCTCTCTCTCTCTCTCTGTCTCTCCCTCTTCCATTCCCTGTCTCTTTCTCTTCCGCTTTTCTGTGTCATTACCGATCATTTCTGCTCCACATTTAACGGGCATGAAAATTTTTGCTTTGCATCAATCATTCCTTCATTACGTTCTTTTACCGCCACGTCGTTTAATCTTTTCCTCAAATTATTAAAAATCTTTAAGAAGGAGGCACAAAGATTAAAAGCAATTAAAATAAAGATAATTTGATTACTACAGATTAATGTGTTGAAATGCATAATAATTAATTATATGTTAGCTCATTTGTGTACTTATTGCGACAAAGAAGTGGAAAAACAATTAGGGCTTAGAATTCTTTGGTAAATATTATTAAAGATCAAGTCTTTGTAAATTATTCTTTTTAAACTAATCCTAAAATTCAAATGCATTCTGAAATTTTATTATTATATAATTATTTCTCGTCGTTATGCTTCTCTCTATGCATTACTTTCTGAGTTTACAACATTTCCCATAATAAATAAATTGAAGCAAAAATCAAATCATACTTCATGCCGTTTACCACTTTTTATTTCCCGATGCTCATTTTTTCTTCCTATCTTGCCCCTATTTTTATTATACATATTTTTTTTCTTTCCTTTTAGAATTTATTCCCCACTTCATACCCCACTCTTATTTTCTATCTCCTCTAATTCCTTTTCTCCCCACCCCCTCACCGCCCCTCCCCCCATTGGCCAAGCCATCCCTTTCTATTTCTACATTTCTTACAAGGCCTTATATCAAGTTTTATTGGAGGGAAACTATGGTGAAATAGATTTGCAGCAGACGCGCTGCCTCGATAATGCTTTTTCCATTGGTTGTTTCTCGCCTGGTAAAACCTTATCCTTTCACATCGCGTTCGCTGCCAGATTTCCCTCAAACATACTTTTTATAACACTGAAATGACTGGGTACTCGATTTTTTTATATTAAGGATAATATTGGGCATTGATTTATGTCTAGTTAGATTGGGTGTAAGTGCCTCGAATTTTCGAAACGTCATTTCAAATTCATTGTACGAGTGAATGATATCGTATGTATGGGATAAAAATTTTATTCCCTACAGAACACGAACTCTTTCAACTTTGACACTTAGTCCAATTGTCTTTGTTAAGATGTTTGTTATAACTGAACAATGTTTTTTTTTGCATTTGCATTTGCAACTGTCAATCTAAGGATAATGATTTGGCAAATATTTCCTCGATTTTAGAAACTAATATTATAGATCTGAAGCTGGCAATCGTCGTAGTTTGAAACTGAAGAGAAATTTGTCTTATATTTCATATTTACAGTAGCGGATTCTACAGAGATAAATAAAATTAAAACGAAATTAAAGTAATCGTGTTTTAAATGATATTTAGCTGCAAATGCTAACTGCTTTTTTAAAAGTAACTATCAAAAAAATGTTCATTCTCGGTTATCTTCAAATAGTCTTAATTAAAATGGAATTTACAGCAAGAGAAAAATTTTATTTACAAAATAATATTCAAATTTTTTTAAACAGATTTCTTAATTAGTTTGTAGAGGATTTTATAACATATATTGTATGATTTTGCGTGTAAAATGTTTTTCTAAAATTTATTTATAAATAAGTTATCTTTTCAAAAAGATACCTCTGTTGAATAAAAACAAATTCCGTTTAAGGTAATTATATAAGCGAAGAAAAAGAGAGAAATACAACTTAATTTAAACATACATTCCGTTATTATTTCCTAGTTAAATTTCTGTAATTTTTAATGCTATATGCATATGCATATATAATGTAAGATAATATAGTAATTAAACTATTGTTATCTGTGTAGAAATTAATCAGAAGACTTAAATTAGTATTAATTAAAATTTCAATTACATTATATGCTGGAATTCTACTAGACAAGTTGCTTCGGTGGTAATATAAAGAACAAAAGATAAAACAAATCTTCATTTATAGATATATCGTAGATTAAATCTTTATTTTTCAGAGTCTTATAATAAGCTTATACTGTCAAGTAACAATAAATTAAATTGCTCTTAAATTGTTTGTTTTGTTTAATAATAGTTAAACAATTATTATAAGAATTGTAAATCATTGTGCGATTCTTTTTAAAGCACAAAATGTGTTCTATTAAAATTAATTGTATTTGATGGCAGAGAGGCATAAAGAATACTTATATTGACAATTCGGTACTTGGAAATTGTTTTGGAAATTAAAGAAGATAAATTTCGAGGATGTAGAATTTTTTTTTCTTTTTTTTTTCAATATTAGAAATTTTCCAAAGTACTTAAACTAAGCCATATAAATGGGATATTTGATATCGAATTATTGATTGAAATGTTGATTAAGAAATATTTATGCTTTGTATTAAAAGAATAAGTTTACCGATGTAGGAATCAGGTGAAATCAATTAGAGAAATTAATGAACTATTGTAACATAAAATTAACCGTACTTCAAATGAAAATAAGTCGTGTCCAATTAATAATCTAAATATGTACAATCCATTCTCTTATTTTAGTTTTTTATTTATTTAAGTTTCAATGTGAGATTTTATTACAAGTGGCGTTCGTAAAGCGAACCTAAATTACAAATCTAAATAGTTTCTCCGCAAGATATTGAACATTGAGGTATTCAATGTAAATCACGGTAGTAATTATTTTGAATATATTATTATTAATTAATGAATTATTTAGTTTCTGCAATTAAAGAAGAAAAAAAACAATAACAATTTCAGAAAATAAATATAATTCGATCGCGTCGCTCGCGTCGTCGGTAATTTCGAGAAACATAACAATCAAAATAATGCATAATTTATATTCAAATTAACTTTCTCCGTATTTCGTTAGCGGCTATATCGACAGTTGAAAATCAATCGACGTGATGCTTATTTTAATAAAGTAATTGCCTAGATTAATTTATTATAGAGAGCGGGGCGTTAAAGTTGGTACGATTTTTATGATTAATGTTATTTTCAGTGATCTTGGATTGTTTCAATGTGTTTTCGCTGACTAATGCCAGTACTGTGAAATGAACTCTGTTGTACTCATTTTGTAAATGAATTCGGGAACGTATATTTTTTAGTGAAAAATTTCTTACTTCCTGTCCAGTAGAACTATCTTTGAAACAAATAAAATTACCTATTAATTTACACGACCTATAATATAAAAAAACTCCCTTTTTCTCCCAAATTTATACTTCCGATTGACTTGATTACAATTGAATTAATATAATTTTGTAATAGAAAGTAAGGATGCACAAAGAACTGCATTCAACTATGCGCGTTAAATGTCCTATCCTAATGTGCTCTCTGCAAGTATTCTGTTAAATGAACTTGATATGCAATTAAGGAAATCACTTACTCGGATAAATAAGCTCCGCTTGAATAATCACGCCGCAGTTATCCTTTCGAAGCCTTGGAGTTTCCATAAAAAAAAAAAAGTGGCGCGTTATTTGAGGAAAAGAAGACGGCCGCGATAATTAAAAGCGACGGCGAGCAAAAATATGGCAGTGGCAATTTGCTTTTATTAATTTATCGATCCTCCGATTAAGATAATATGCATTATGGGAGAGCGTCTTCATCTCCAAAGAGTGACCCTCATCACCCACGGCAATAACCCTTTCTCCCCCCCTCCCCCCCCACGCATATTTGTATTCTTTAATAATCTCTTATTCGCCGAAGGCAGGGGGCGGCTTAAGTAGCGGATACTCGAGAGCGGGAGCAGTGGCATTCAAGCTCGAGGGTTAAATTAATTCAATTCCACTAACGAGGAAGGGCTGCTGTGTGAGAAAGGCGAGAAAGCCGGAGTGGAGGAGTCTCGGAAGGCAACCTCGGCCAGTATTTCGCTTCATCGCGAGGGACTGCCAACGCGCACACGCACCCAAGTATCCACGCACGCACGCGCCAAGATTGAGAATCCCGGAGCTTTTGATGGGCAAGAGAGTCGGCGTTACATAGCGGCATTAATGCCCCGATTATTATAATTATGGATTAATGTTGCCGATTGAGAAGCGCAGGGGAGGAGGAGGGAGGTTCGGGTATTTTTATATAGCAATTATTCAGTTGTTTGTCATGGAACAATGTGGGTGGAAAAAAAGTTATCGTTTGTCGCTATTTCGTTCCGCTTAAGCTTCTGCAGGAATATGCAACTTTTTAAATGAAAAGCTTTTGCCTGCAGCAGATGAGGAGGAATATTTTGCTGATTATCCGAGGCAGAAAACACTGTGTTCATTGTTTTCAGAGTTCCCTTTTAAATGTCACTTTTATTTCTCGAATTTATTTTAAAGGCGTTTCGACTGAAGTTATCGAGATTCAAAGTACATTTGACTCGAGAGGCTTGCCAATGTATTTACGTAAAATCAATAAGAAATATATTGACAATTGGCATTGAACTATGAATAATGATAATTGAAAATCAATGATATTTCGTTTAAAAATTCGAATTTTTTTATTTCTTTTAATTACAATTTTCATCCTTTATAGCCGAAATAATTGCAAAAGTCCGTTGACTCGTAGAGTTAAACATCAAACGCCTCGTATAAAAAGTTTCTTATTCCACTCGAGAGATTAATTATAAACTTGGGATCGAACTTATTAAGCTCAAATATCCTCGAAAATCTCACTAAAACCAATAAACGATTTAATAAACAAGCACAGCCACTGGCCAAATGGACACCCACGCACGTTTATAAATAAAAGTCTTAGTTTTCGTAAGAATGAAGAAGCTTGCGATTTTGAATTATGCCATAGGCTTAATGATAAGGTGTCATCGAGTTAGTGTTAGTGTCGAGCAAAATGCATATACATATATTGAATGCAAGGAAATGGTTCGTTTCCCATCTGTGTGCGACAATGTCAAGTCGTATTGTTTCGAATAACTGCGTTAACAAATTTTGTTTATGCGTTAATAATTTTCATAATCATTCATTAATATTTTCGAATGTGTCTTCTATTAAGATTTTTATGTTTAAATTGATGTTCCGAGCAATTGTTTAACTATAAATGATGATTTCGTAAGGCTTTGTAGGTCAATGTATTATATAAATTTTCATTGATCGTAAAATAAAATGTAAAAAGTCTTCTCGTCGATTAATAAATAATGTTATATGCATACGTAACCGATATAATGGCAGCTTTGGCATAGCAAATGGAGTTGTTTTGTCAGAAAAAAAAAAAAAACATAATTAATGGCTAAAGTATTAGACCACTAAGGGCTGCTGCTTATTCTTTATATTAAACGTATGAAATTAATAAATTAAATATTACTCGAAATCCTTTGATATAAAATTTCGTTAAACGTATTGCTATTGTTCATTTGTAATACTAAGTAAGTTTGCAATAATTACAAAGGCGTTTGTTCCAACAAAATTTGAAATATTTCTCGTTTAATCATTTTTATTTTCCTGCTATTTTCAGCTCTTTAAGCACTGAGTTTTCTTAAAACACTGTAATTTCAAATTAATTCCAAAAGAGCTGTATATCTACATAGTGGAAGTGGAGAAAATTACAAATATAAATTACGATGATATTACAAGATTAGTATAACCATAAATAATAATTCTTAAAAATTCATTCGCAATTTGAATTGCTGATCTCCCTTCGTACATAAAAGGCTTATGTATAATTATGTTTGTATAATTATGTATAAATGAATGCGCAGCTACTTATTTACTCATTCGGATTAAGTTATAATAAATGTGCATGAGCGTGCACTTCAAACTCACAGTTCAATAATTTTCGATTCTTCAAACTTGGGACTTAACGATGACATAGTTAAAATCAAATACTTGCAAAGTTTCCGGCCAAGCTTGAGATAAAAAAGAAATGTATCGGTATCCGCCCGCGAGCTATAAAGTTTCCTTCCTCGATTTGCCAAACAAGAGCTCCGTGAGCATCGATAATTGTATTTCTTAATATTTAAAAGATACAGCCACGAATCCAAAGTATCCGGCTGTTTTGTACACACACACAAGTGGGAATGACATGTGTGCTGTGGGCCTCCTTATTCTATTGTTTCCCCATCGATCGGGAATTCGGCGCTCGCCTGGCTTCTTTTCGGTTGCGAGGCCGCACTTTGAAGCCAGTTGCACTCGAGATGAGAATCTCGAATGAGGATAGCCGCGTTAAATGAGGATTGGGGGGGGGGCAAGGGATTAAGTCCCTCGTGACTTTTTACGTTGGCTGGGTGGATGAAACTTTGGCAAGTGCACTTGGTGATTAATTGAAAATTTCTTTTGCGCGGGGAGGAGTTGGCTTTCAAATTTTAGCTTACGTGCCCTTCTCCCCACCTGGCTTTGTTTATATGCTGAGCAAAGGTAATGCCTGCACTGAGTATTTATAGGCCCAGTTGCCACTCACTCTCTCATTCCATTTCTGATCTTTTAAACTTGTCTCTGTGATATAATATGCTGTGTGAAATAATTTCACTCTACGCTTCCTTAGACGCTTTTTAATGCAAGCTCACCTTGCTTTACCTCAAAGTTTGTTTCCCTACGTGTCAAAAGCTTGGATTTTCATTTCACCCTTAACCTTCTTACATTAATAAACTATAAGTGTATATGTGTGTGTGTAGCCATGTACAATAAATATAAGAGTGTGTATTCCGTAGAATATTTTTTCATAATTAATATTGAAATCAATTAAAACCGTACACAAGAAAAACATTTTACAAAGCGAGCCTCTGGCCTTTTTATCGATATTATAATTATTAAAAGCTCAGATTTTTCATGTAATCTTTTCAACATTTTATGCAATCGAGGAGTTGCAAATTTCACCATGATTATTCGTATAAATTGCAAGTAATTAGAATTTTATTCGTGCAATTTTATAATCTACAAGTAATTATGAACATTATTATAAATAGAATGAATACATTTAGAAAAATTAATAACTCAACAATTTAAGTTTGTCATTATATTTCACTGAAGCATGTCTTTAAACTACCTTTCGTTTAAATATCCCAGACATTTTTAAATAATTAGACATAATTCCTGGAATATTATTAATTGCTACTTAATCATGAAAGCATAGCTTAGCTTGAAATAGTCTCTTAATAATATGTTGGAATTTATTTGATAATATTGTTGAACAAAATTTTACAATATCACCTTATGATTTGTAAGCTTACGAAGCTTTAAACAATATTACAATGAACTTATTTATTATCTTACATAATAGTTTTAATCAATTTCTCTGCTCTCTAATTTTCATTAATAAATTAATTTTAAAGTGCCCCGTTGATCAAAAAATTTAATGTTCATATTTTAGAAATTCATTAAAGTAATTAGTAAGATTATTCTGCTATAATGCCCGAAAAGTTTAGTTACATAAGATTTTAGCAAACAAAATTTATTCCTTCCCTCCCTTTCGTCGTCATATAGATTTTTATTTACATGCATTTTTATTCTTTCTTTCTATAAAAAAATTTCCCACGTAACGTATGAGAGAAATATCGATGATATTTTTGTATCTCTATATCGATAAGCATGGTAAAGTTAATTTGCACAAATAAGTTTTCTAGGCGAAAACGTGACTATCTATTCGACGAATAATATTCGTATTAATCATTTGCGTATAGTTAAAGCTGTTAAAAATAGTTTAAATTATCGTGAAATCTTAGTCTCGTTAGGCAAGCTTAACTTGCTCGAGCAACTTATCAGAAGAAAGTAGAATAATTGTTCGAATAACATAATCGTTTACTTTATAACTCTAATGCAAATGTTAATTTTAAGTTCGATTATTGGCTCTTGTCAAAGTCTTATTTTTATACTTCAACTTGCTGTCTGTGTTTATGTTTTTCATACGGGAATTGCTGCTACAAAGACTCCCAATTGTAATTGAAGACACTTGAAATTGTAGCAAACGATATTATTGCGAAGAAATCAAGTTCACATAATTAAAACATAACAAATCATGTAACTTTACTCATATTATTAATGAAATATTGATAATAACACAAACATTTTGCTCTATTAAAGTAATGGCACACATCGGCAGTAACAAAAGACACAATTAACCCGAAATGGAAAAGTAAAAGTGGAAAAAGCCCGGCCCTTGTGACGAGATACGAATAATTTCAAGATAACAATAACTTAAAATAACTTTATGAGAAATCAACTCTTATAACTGTAAGCTCTTCATTGCGAGGAATATCGTCCGAGTCCCTAATGACCGACAACACCCGAGTATAAAGGACGACGATATTCCACGAGACGTCGAAATTCATACTCGCGACAATAATATTAAGGAGCGGGAAAGTCGCCTTGGACTACTTAAAGTCCCAATTGCGTCAGTTGGGCTTGGAAAGCTGAGGCATGGCGAGGCCGAAGAGGCCTCAAGCACACTTAAGGTAAGCAAACGAGCTTACGCTTCTAGGGGAAAGCAACGCAATATTGGCAATACGTGAACCGTACTTACCCGAACAGAGAAAGAGCCCGAAGAAAATCACCAAACGCATCGCACCAATAGGGCACATGATAATCGCGGGAGGACCGGCACGCGGCTAAAGGTCGCGTCCGCCGCAAGCTCGCAAGCTCCGTGGCAAGTAGCGCGCGCGGCCACTTGCGTGGCTCTGAAGCTGCGCCGACCGTCGGCGTCAACGACGTTCACCAGCCCCGAGCCCAACGGCGACGGTGGCGGTGGCGGCGGCGGCGGCGGCGGCGGCGGCGGCGGCG